>JAJEKB010021302.1:86530-136976 GCA_022393335.1 Macrotrachela quadricornifera | reverse complement strand
GAGATCATTGTTCGAGTCTGATGAATTAAGATTATTGCTGAGTAAGGAACATGCTCGTTCCAGCTGCAGATTTCGCCATGAATATTCTGCAGGAACCAATGCCTTCTGAGGAATGTTCATAGCCATAGAAGGCTGAAATAGGGTTTGAATCAAATGACGCAATTCAAGTATTTGTCCATCAATTTTCTCAAAGATTTTAGCAATGTATTCCCGAACGAGATCTTTTGATACAGAGTGGAGACGAGCAATGCGGCCGGCTTTGCGCAAGAGTCATCGTTCAATTTGTGAAGAGTAAATCAATCGCCATATGCGAGATTTGTTCTTATAAACTGCGAACTTAGTATAGATGTATTGTTCGATCAGTGCACTCTGGTTAGTGTCGAGAAATGTTCGATCTTTCACTAACAGACTACTATTCGCATTGGACATTGAACTGGAAAGTTCCGAAGAAGACATCAAAACTTTTTAACCTATATAGAAATATATTGATGTCCTTGAGAAATAGAAAGAAAAAGCGAGATGCTTTATTTATCTTGAATTCATCCCTCAACAAACACAAGACGAGTATCTCAATGCCTCACTCTTCGCGGTACTGTTTCAATATTTAACATGTCTCTACTAGAAATATCGCGTTTCCAGTTCTAAAAACGCGAAACACATAACAATCTCATATAAAAACATGAGCAAACATGTAAAAAATAATAAAAAAAACGGTATGAGATGCATTCCTGTTTCTTGCAAACAGAGAACGCTGGCATCCTTACCTCTAGTTTCTACTTTTTGTAAGGAGACCATATGCACATATCTCTATTCCTTATCCGTTGAGACGCAGCTAGAAAAGCACAACAGAACAAAGTAGCAATGTGATAACCATGATCCACAGCCTTCCCCAGTTCTTTTCGATACTTATCATTGTGTATACTATAATGATTTGTTCAATGCGTATCGCACAGCGGCTATAAATCACCTTGTCAAGCCGGCAATGATATGGATACATGCTCGTGTTGACAATGCTTACGAGCAGAGGCTATATTTTCTCTAGATCTCTCATAGTCGCTGTTTTGATATCCTTCTGATTAATTTCTTGAGGGGTGAGGTGAACTTCGAATCAAGCTACAACAATGTGTTGCAATCTTGCTCAGAAAGTCTCATCAGGTGGCTTAAAAATAGATCTGCATATGTTAATTTCTAAAGCAGTAGGATTCAAAGAAAAATTTCCAACCCAATTCAGTGAGAATCCATAGAGGAAATGAATTACAAAATAATTCAAAATTTCTATGTTTCATAGAGGCGATTTATTTGTAAAATATATAAGATTTTAAAAGCTATTTCAAGTAAGCTACGAAGCAAGTCATTCTCCAGATATGAAAAATTTTCTGGACATACTATCGCGAAAAAACACATTTTTTTCCGTTTGTTGTAACACTTTCTATCTTATCAAGGATATACTTTTTTTATTTGAAATGTTTGCTGTGAGTATATATAAAATTCAAATAATGTTCGTAAAAAGACGAGCTCTAATGAATGAATTGTTAATAAGTTGACCAATACTGCCAAGAATATGATAAAATGATCATTTTTCAGGATTTTATGCATAGTATATTTCGTATGAGACAGACATGCACTCCTAAGTCTGAGAGTGAATCCTATTAATCCAAAACTACTACGACGCGTTTTGACTCGACTAAAGGTCTCATCAGATGGCCTAACTGTATATAGATTCCATTCAAATAATCCGAAGATCATCAATAGGAAACCTATATTCAATTGACTTTTACATATCCCGAAGGAGCGATAGGTAACTTTATGAAAGGGGTGAGTCAGAAACGCACCGTGATCGCAAATTTGACTTTGTATTTTAGTTGTTTCTTATTAGTAGATAGTAAATAAAAATGGAGAGATTACGGGGTGGGGTGGGTGTGAGGATGAGTACAGCATACTAAGATCCAGATTTCGCCTATGCTTAAGGGTCTCGTCAGTTGGCTTTAACTCTCTTATAGCCGTTCAAAAGACGTCTCTAGTAAAGAAATGGAAAACATGGTGGGAAGAATAATTTTATTTGTGTGGATATGTTTTTATTGTTGTAATAGAAAGGAAAAGTAGATACACGGCAGAAGATTTACTTCAAATAGAGCAGTTCATTGTAGTAATGTTTTTTGTTTTGCAGTTCTGTCCTTTTGGGTTTATATGGGCATCGTCGAATTAGTTCTTTGATAAGATTAGGTTTGTTTCGAGTTCCAACTATCAATTTGTCGTTCGACACGGGTGTATCTAGAAATAAGCTGTCCCATGTTTGATGTATTTTTTATTTATAGTGTGCAAAACGTTGTTCATGAGTGTAATGAAGTTTTTTTAATAATTTCGATTGTATTAATGGATCCGTGGATGATGTTGAATTATTATGATCCATTTGACTGGCAATTCTTGATGCTCGTGCACGTTCATTTGTCGTAGGTTGAGTGAGTAGTTGTTGACGCACTAACAAATATTGGGTTTCGTCATGAATCATTGGTAGAGTAGATGTGGATGTCGGCGAACTTTGATTAATAAATTTTTGAAAGTGTCAATAGATCTATCTGACTGGATATCTATGAGACGTATGAGAAAACGAGATTTAGAATTAGGTAGCATATTATGCATATAGACTACCCGTTGTAGAGTAACATTAACTTAATTACTCGAGGTTCATTTTTGAATTCTTCTAATGTTGAACAATATCGTGCAGTTCGAAGAAAAGCAGTTCTTTAATGTTTTCAAATATATGACGTAGATGATCAGATTTGAATAGCACGACATAAGATTCAGGTGCTTCTTTATGATGGACAGACGTAATTAAGAGACGTTCCACGAGAGAACCACGGTTTTTTGATATATGGCAGAACATGTGAATCAACAAATTCCAGATATGACCCCGTAGGGAGTTAGGGTTTATTGACCCATATATAAATCCAAAATATTACGGTCTAAAGGATTACTTTAAGAGAGTTAAGATAGACCACACTGTTTCACCCCAAAAACTGACCTTAAAAAATGGGCAAAATTCAACTTTTATGTTTTATGAGTTTTATCCTTAAAATTGTTTTCCTATTAAATATGAATTATATATAGTCAAAATACACTGTTTTTGTCACCTTCCAAAAGTCCATTGTTTGTCAGTATTTTACCCAAATGATCTAGGAAGAAATTGATTGCCAAAAAAATGTATACACCATTTTGTAGCCCGTTTAATTCTACACCGAATCGTGTATTGGGCTTTTTTTAAAAACCTTCTCTCGATGCAAAACGCCCAAATGAAAAGATTATGGAAGACTTGGTGAATTTGAAATATTAGTAAGATTTTGTTACAGGTAAAGACAAGACATATTGATGGCTAAAAATAGTCGACCAGTTTAGGATCAATAGAGATAATCTACTTATTAGTTTGGTTCTTGTCTAATGATCCTCATTCTATGTTTAGTGTTTCACATTGAACAAAACATACTCTACTCGACTATTTATTTTATATGAAGACTATAGAATTTACCTAATAAACATGGACAACGACTCTAAGTAACAGAAAAACAAGAAGAAAATCGGCCGTGGTAGCTCTTATCTGAATATTGCATCTCAATCCATAAGATACAAACATAAAGGCATTTAGTTAGTATCTCAGAAAAACAGATGCGACAGATAAAATTCAACAAAAAGCCACCTAATGAGTCCCTTGAGCAAGGTCGAAACCCATAAAAAAAAATTCTTCTTCCATACAAAAATAGTGTTTTACGTATAAAATTAAAATGAATCATACAATAGAAACGATTCTTACTGTGATCTCACCATTCTTCTTTGCAATTCATTCGTGCTTCACTAAACATTTGACTCTCGACATTTCACAAATTAAACGTAATCTTGCGTGAACAGCTCAAAAACAAACTTCATCGTCGAACTCCAGCAACACTAATTGTCTATTCTAACACTAGACAGAGCTACCTTTCAATGAAACTATATTTTTGTCAAATCGACATGTTGTCCATATGATGCTTAGCGAGATAATCGGATAGCTGAACTGGTAGAGCAGCCAACCGGAATTTGAAAGATGTGGGTTCGATTCCCATTCTGCTCAGATGATTCTTTTTGTTTCGTTTTTCGTGCTAAATAGAGCATATCATGTGGTTATATTTATTGAAATTGTACGAATGCAATTCTGTCGACAAATTAAATGGATTATAGATAATTCTCTTTGAACTCATTCAAATTCTTTCTCATTCGAATCATACCTATTTTCAAACTCATCCCACCCTCAGCTAAAGATATCAAATAAAAAAAAAAGTGAAAAATGATTATTCTTGGTGAGGTGACATTCAGAAATACTTTTTATGATTCATATTTCTCTTTTATTAAATAAAGATTATAACAAGTTCATGAGCATTATTTCTTATTGAGAAATTAAACTTTCGCTATTTTTCCCTTTCACTATTTTCTCCTCGACTTTTTTTCTTTCTATATTTTTTCCGTCGGCATTTTTTCCTTCGATATTTTTCTTCGTCATTTACTGTTTCGACGTTTTTCCTTTCTTCCTTTTTCCATCCATTCCATTGACTCATAGTTGTTGTTAGCAAAACTAAGGGTTTGATATTTATTGTGCTTTGTTTATTGAAGAATAAGAGACGTTCTAGTGGATATTTGTTTATCAGAAATCGGCATTTTTGTTATTCGATGGAAATCGCTGACTTTTAGTTCATTTTATATCTGCGATATATATATTCGAATAGGGCACTCGATTTATAATCGATCTAAAAATCAAATTAAATAAATTTTAAATTATTTGTGAACTGATCTTTATTAGAAAATTTCAGTTTAATTCCGTATAATTATTTATATTTGGATCAATGATGAATTACAACTAATCGAGTAAAATATGATTTAATATTTTCTTCTCTTTTTTATATTAGTAAACAATTTTTTGAAAAAACATGATGGTACTGAACTTGGCTTTACTTCGTAGGAATATATAAAAAAAGTTTTCTCGTCAAATGGTATAGGACAGTCTTATTAAAATTAAAAATTAGAATTAGGATACAATTTTATCGTTGTCTTTTTGCCTCTTTCAACCTGTTTTGAAATTTTCTGATTTATTTTCAGAGCGATATTAAGCTGTCAAAGCTTCACTTTCGACTTAGATAACTCATGTTTCTTTAATTGTATTCCTCACATAATTTATTACATTTGGTCTACTTTTTTTTGTAACATTTAATAATTGTCATTTATCTCTAGCTATAAGTTTTTCTTCGTCTGTTCAATCATTAATTTGTCCACTTGTTGAATTTTTTTTTCTCAATACCCATATTGCGTTCAAAACATGACTTTCATACTCAACAAAAACGATAAAATAGATTAATAGTAAAAGAAAAAGACATGACAAAAAATGAGATGAATAAATTAAAAATGGAACTGACGAAGCAAGAAACAGTTACATATTCAGAATTGAATTAAAAATATTAAAAGCTAAAAAAACGACAGAAGAAATATACAAAATTATGCCAATAAAGTAATCAAAAGTGTTAGAGAAAAACATTATGAAATGAAAAAAAATGCCTATGACAACCCTTATTCAATTTACGATGGGCCTAAATTGTGTGTATGATTTTAACAAGCAGTGTTTAAAAAAAAACAGGCAACTGTTGGAGTACAAAAAATACCATATCAAGAGACAAAAATGGCAACAAAAATACGATTAACTGTTTACTGTGGAAAACGTCAAATATTTATATTATGACGCTTATAGCTCTAAAAAATATGTGTTTAAAATTTTTGTATACGTAAGAACATGAATTTTACGCTGTACTTTTCTGATTTTCATTGGATATCAAAAAGAAATCATGATAATTATTCAGAAATACCAAACTTTCTGAGATTTTTATTGTTTGTTTAATAGATCTATTACGTATATTGAGATTTTTTTCATTTCATCATGAACTTTCGTAAATAATTGGCAAGAAGACCTTATTAATGAAGAGCAGAAATGCCACTCTGTCACACTTATTCCATAGATATTGCTCATATTCAAAAACAATGCGCAAAAAGAAATAGAAGGCAGAAAAATAATTCTATAATTAAAAGAAAAAAAGTTGTAGAAACTTCTCATCTCTTGAATTTTTTTCTAAGATGATTTATATGCCTAACACAAATTAAATTATCATTATTAACTATAGAAGTTTGAGCACCAAGGTTGTATCTTATTCCTACTTTAAAAGATGATATATTAGCCACTTTTAAAGCATTCAGAATATTTTCAAGATATCTTTGACTTTTGGATAATGAGCTACTCTTTATTTCCATGTAGAGTTTAAAAAAAGTCTTGAAATATTGTCTCTTTCTTTAAGATAACATTTCTTATGTCAATCAACAAGTGAAAATTGACTAATCATGTTTTAAATATTTCAGTTGATCTTCTTGGAAAAAAGATCTCGGGCCAAGAGAAAGTACCGATTTTTATGGCTGCCAGATACTTTTTAATTGCACATAACTCATATAATTCAGTTTGCAATCAATGAAATCTCAAAATTAATGTTTTTTTCTTTAATCTTAAATGCGTCTATACCTAAAATTTTTTTAAGAATCTACCGTTTGTTGATCTTTATTGGACGATCTTTTATTCTGACTTGCCTACTTGGCGAGGTATTCTAATTTAATAATGATTTTTTTTCTCTTTTTTGTATAAAGTAATGTTTTATTGTCTTCATCTGTCACTCTTTTTAATTACTCAATATGTTGATTGTTTTATTAGATGAAATTTGTGTTTCTGTTTTTCTTTCAGAAATGTTAACGTGTTTATGATGTGTGAAAAATCAGTTGAACATCTGCTAATAGAAAGCATTCGATCACTTTATTTTATTTATTTTTGTTAGACAATTTCTGTTCAGTAATGTATAATTTCACCGAAGTTTTGCGGTCGCTCTGCATGTCTCCAAAATATTCAAACTTCACTTGCTAGTTTTTATTTGATTGAAGTTGTGACAAACTTTAGTCATACAGCTAGAGATGTCACAGTAAGAAATGTTTAGCATTGTTAAGTTGTTTATGAAAAATATTCGAAGAAAACTCACTGTGTTTTTAAATAGTTTTATACATGATTATTAGGAGAAGTTAGAAAAAAAATTCTTCAGATCGACGAATACTAAATCCGTATGTTAGGTGGCTCACGGTTACGATTGTATTCCAGCTCTATACGGTGAAAAACAGATTTTTTCACCCTATATCACACTAACCTTCATCATCAACTAGTAGAATAATTTGATCTGGAGAAGCGAGGTAAAAAAAATAAAATGAGTTAAATAAATTCAAAATATTTTCTATTCACTCACTGTGTCCCAACGAACGATCTGAAATGAATAAAATAAACTAAATTCACTGAAATACTCATTGTATCTTCAATATATCCGAAGGAATAATCTAAAATACACTAAATTAAAGTAAAATATTTAGTTATCCATTAAACTAGTCCCGATCAATAATCTAAAATGGAAAAAAATACAAAATCAACTATACAAATACTTAGGGACCCTTGAATACCACTCAATTGTTCATCTAAAATGTAAAGAAAAGCAAAGAAAATATTTACTATTCATTAAGTTCGTCACACGTAATCATTTAAATGAAATACAATGAAAAAAGTTCAACCAAAATACTCACTATTTATCGGATTTATCTCCACAAATTATCTTCTATTATGATGTCCTGTCAGATACATACATTTAAGTAGAAAATCGGAGTTCAAGGAATATGCAAAAAAAGTACGAAGGAATCAAACGCAGGTGTGAGTAATAGTATCTATGCCCACACCGAAGATGCTATTTCCATCGTCAAGTGTTCCAATCGTATTCGTCTATTTTCGCTAATTTTTTTTATTTTTGTCACGGCAGTCGTATACAACCATGTGCGACTGTATATGGAACAGATATTAATCAATGAATCACTTCATATTTTTTCACGATATCTGTATTGCACCGTATACGCGCATCGTATACGAAACCCATACACAACGTCCGTAATCTTCGTTTTTTTCTGTAAACGATTGTTTATCAGCTTGTGTGTTTGACCTGGAGATCTATTTAAATGGTAGAAGAAATTTCTTCTAAGAGAACTAAATTGCATCTCTATCATAGTTAAACATGAACTGAATTACTCGATAAGACACAAATTGTATCTCTGATAGTTCGTTGATGTTAATCGAGAGACCTTGAAAAATGACAGGCAAATACGAAAACGATTATTTTCAATATCTGTGCTAGGTTTTAATCTAGTCTAATTTGAACATAATGTAAATTGCAACAATTATGCAATGGAAAGCCATTATTATATGAACACTATCATCATCTTGCTGTGTTTCATCATACTTTCTCTTTTTCTGTTTCTTTTTCCCTTTCTCTCTCTTTTCTCTTTCATTCCTCTCTCACTTCTCTTTCTCCCTCTTCTCTCTTTTCTCCCTTTGTAGCTATATATACTCATGTTTGTATATTGTTTCTTCAGTAAATAGACTCACGAC
Source organism: Macrotrachela quadricornifera (assembly GCA_022393335.1). Taxonomy (NCBI): domain Eukaryota; kingdom Metazoa; phylum Rotifera; class Eurotatoria; order Philodinida; family Philodinidae; genus Macrotrachela; species Macrotrachela quadricornifera. Next base: position 128,452 of record JAJEKB010021302.1, on the reverse strand, counting down.
CTCATTGAACGTTACAAGTTAGTATTCAGTGATAATTGAAAGATTTCTATACTTTTTTCTCATTAGTTTTATTTATGTGTCTATTTTGACGGCAACTCATTGATAAACACCTGAAAAACAATTTTTATTTCAGACGAGAAAATCTTCAATCAGTTCTCAGTGTATCAACTCGGGTGAGTGTAACAAAGAACAATAGCTTATCGAATACTACAATTACATACATTCTAAGCAACAGGTACTGGGCATATTAAATATACAAGTTGATTTCTCCACATTTTTTCAGGTTGTTGCAATGAATCCTAAGATATTTATTCAACAGCTGCTTGAGAAAATATACGATTATAATGTTTTTGCACATGAAGAAAACATATATGATGGTAATGATAATGAACCAAGAGATCCAGCAAAAAGGATTAAATATCAACGATATGCTACTCGATTGTATGTTATTCTTTTCATCGGTAAGTAAACTAGATTTGTTTATTTTAAATGTAACAAATCGTTTATCTGTGAACGAATTGATAATCAAGCCTTCAAATAATAAAGGTTATAAACCATTCATTTTTATTCGATATCGTCATCGTGAGCTGTTAATACGATAATACTTCACAATTATGTGTTATCTTATTTAGAAGACATACATACTAAAAACTAGCAAAAAACACGTCCATACTGAACGGCATACAATGGCTTATTTGATTTCAAATTGAATTCAAAGGAAAATTCAACTCGCCTTAAAATTGAATTGCAGGGATAATGGGACTAACCGAATTAAAGGATTACCCAAGCTATCTGACTATCGGGCCTAAGAAACTAAAAGAGAGTGAGGGTGAGAGTGTAGTTCTTTTAGTCCCTCCGTCCCTTAAGGTCGCAGGATGCAACTGACCCTGTCACTTCGGGGAACTTTTGAGTGCAGACGGTGCTATGGTTATGCTTTCTGTGATTGAATACTCAAAGATGGCACATATTTGTTGATAGTTGATGCAATTTGCTCAAGATTGAATATGATCACTAAGGTTTGCATAGCTGAATATTAATGACAGACTCGAGATAAACGCTGTTAAATCGTCGTTTGAGATTAGGATAGATACGTCGACTTATCATTGGATGTAGTGAATATCGTGCCTTATCATTATGGATTGAACAGACGTATTGTTTTTAATCCCTTTAGTGCCACTACGTGTCAAAAAAACTTGAGGTGAAATTTTTTTGGTTTTAAGTTCAGTCTGAAATTAAAAAGACCATAGACTCTTGCACAAATCCTTTTGGCTTTAAAGTCTCAGTCTGTCCTTTAGCCTTGAGTCAGTAATAGACAATCCGACGGTTCACATTACATACACCGAGAGACCTTATAGCCCTACACCCTCGTAATCTTACCCTTTGTAACCTTACACTTTTATGGTATTACCTCTTATAGCTTTATTTCGTTTTTCCCATATCCATAATATCTCATGCAGCCCTACCTACTTGTCACCTAAACTCTTATCTCCATATACTCTTTTAATTTTAAACCTTATGCCTCTGTAGCTTTAGCCTCTTATTCCGTACCCATTATAGCCTAATAGACCTTCACGATCTATCTGTAACCTCATGTGACAGCCATTGAGGACCTATGATTATCCTTATCTAGTAGCCTTTATAGCGTTTCCCGTATAGTCTTATTAAACCTTTGACCAGTGGGTTATGTGTTCTTTTGATCTCATACGTTCTTTTGACCCAGTAACAGACACACAAACATATACTCGACATTATATATATAGATGTGCGTTGAGCGTAATAAACGAGGCGTGAATGATGTGAAGTCATCCACTACCCTAAAATTTTTATTGAACAACGATACGACATCACTGTTTCACATTCTTCTTACTTGACGAGCCCAGTGCGGCGCGGTTGCACTTAGCATAACTAGGAAAAATTATTTTTTCATCAACTTTTTTATCATATTAGTTAAGTTATAATATTTTTTAGAAAATAGTGTTCCATTTCTCAACACTTATGTATGAACAGTGATATACAGTTGAAAATATCACGAAAGAATATCTAACTAAGCAATATATAATCGAACTTATCTATGCATATACTTATAGAGTGCCCGTTTTTATTTTAAATTATTTTGTAATTAAACTTGCACAAAGGAGGGAGTTATTATGAAAGAAGGACGACTCCTTGTCGGAATATGACTTGCTCCTTCTAATTTTGTCATATCAATCGTCAAAAGTTTATATCTACCGAAATCAGACAATTTCATGCGTTTCACATTCTAAGAAACACGATTTACATACTCTTCGTTTAACTATGTTGTATGATGATAGTATAACACTGTTGATTATCAGAAACATGTAGATTCATTTTGGTTCATAAATTAATCGATAGCTCTCATTGAGATCTAACAGATGATGATAAAATATTTAGGAAAAAAAAAGCGGGTAAGTGGATTTAACGACCGACACGATGGATATACAAGATATAAAGTTATTATGGAATGATCCTTATTTTGTCTATAAGTCGTAAATAAGTACTTTTTTTGAAACAGTGAATATTTCAGAAAGTAACAGTTTGTTTCGGCTAAAACTTTTGAGCTACTCTAATGATCAGCATATGCATTTAAAAAAAATCGTAACTGAAAATTCAATGTTTATAGTTTTCCTCATTATAACATGTTGTTGTTCGTTAGTAAAATACTGGAAAAAAAACTTTTTCAAATGTGTCTACATCCTTAGAAATCAGATCTACTCTATAGAAGACCAAATATAAGTAAACAGAATGTTCCACAAGTGATTAACTGAAAGTAAATTCGTATATCTCTACTATTTCACTTAATTTTACCAATAGATTTTTTTAAAAGATAAGTGAATACACAGAGTTTTCATCTATCCGAACAAATTTTCATATTACTCTGTAAAACTATTGCTTTCAATCAAAATGCAAAAAGTTAGCTTTCTATGTAAAGTGCAAGTAATAAAAAAATTCACTATATTTTTTTCTTTGGTATATTCATATAATTAGATGGAGCTCGTCAAATTCTGCAAGGATCTGTATGTTGAACAATTTTTAAACCTTTTCTTTGAAGCAAAAATCACAGAAATTTACTAGGTTAAGTGTGAACAATGAGTCTTCGACAAATGCACTAACACACCATACTATGAGAAAAACACGTTTTCAATAATCTTTTTTTCATAAAATCAACCCATAGAATAGAAGATTTGAAGCGTATCAAGGTATAGTTTGGTTGATCAATCATTAATTGACCAAAAAAGAATTCAACGAGCAACTTGATTAACTTTGCACATTCGTATCAAACTACAAATTTAGTGAGTTTATTGAAAAATCCATAGTGGCACAAGAACTATTTGAGTTCGAATATGACAGCTGTATTTATCAACCAATAAAAAAACTCTTGACATCGGATTTGAATCAGCAATTTTGAACTTACGATGGAGTGAAAACACTCTTTAAAAAAAATAGCTGAAAACGTAACTTTCTTTTTCAAAATGGTCATTTTCAATAATAGACAATTTTGTTTTGAAGAATTCCATACCATTCATATGTATGAAATGAGTGTTTTGGCAATGAAACACGTTTAAGCATTTGTTTTTCAAAATTCTGAATTGCAAGGGAAATAGTATCTTCCATTAAAAATATGTTCATTAAGAGAGTTAATCTCAGCAAGCAATTTTGACTGAATTCTTAATCACGAAGAACAAGAATCAACAGTAAAATAGTAGACATCTCGAATAAAAATATGAGCAAGTTCTTCCAGAATAATAACAAACTTGTTTTGTCTACACATAGTTTCGATATATGTTGATGTATGTTGAACGATTCTCGCATTAAATCATTTTGATAATAATATTCGAAAAACTTGACTCCTCTTCCATTAGTTTATTTATAGAACAGTAAAATACATAATTCATTCTCCAAACCATAAAATAAAATTACAAATCACTTATAGATATACAAAAAGATCATAATGATCTGTTGCTACTGCCATTCTATCCATGATAAATATTTTCTGTAACTTGAATACACAGAAATTAATGTTTTTCAAGACGAATTTTAGATGACAACAAGCAGAGCTAAAACGTAGAATAAGAGCAGGATCTTCAAGAATATTGAAGGTTTTTCCACTCATCTATTTGTTTTTAGTGTGCTTTTATATACTCGTCACTACCACCTTGATGAATCCACAAACTCGATTAGTGACCATCTCAGATATCACTCCATCTCTCTTCAATCATCTTCGTTTGGTTCATGGCGAAGCATTGTCATGCTCTTGTTCAACAATCAGTATACCTTACAAGGATTTTGTTTCCAACACAATCTCATTCGATCCCATCTGTACAAGTATTTTTATTAGCCGAGAATGGATTAAAGCACTTTACTTGATAGATGCAAGTGGATACCTTAAAATTGATTTCCGATCATCTGCCAGTTCTCAAGTGAGTGAATCTTTTTTTTCTTAGATGTATTTCTTGTCACATGCAGAAAAAAATTACTGAAAAACATCGTCATTTACCGGTAATGTGACAATATCCAGCACACCTATAAACTCAAACGATTTGAGGTTTGGAAACGTATATAATAGCACTTCCGGCAGTTCTCGTAGCGTTTTCTATTTCTCCAAATATCGATTTTTTTGTCGAGTTATAATTGAAGGAGGTATGCCATATCAATAAAAAGCTTTAGTTTTGGCGATAAACCGCGATTTTTTGATCAATTATTGTTATGAGCACATATCAGTAAGATTACTAACTCATCATATTTTTACTATATTTGCAATATTCCTATGCTCATGTTTGGCAATGAATAGTGATTAATCGCCAATGTTTTACCCATTTCCATGATATGGAATTAAACGAATCTTTTTTTTTGCCATTACTGTAAATCAAAATGTTTAATGTTCGGAACTAATTAATCATTGTCAGTAGTTGACAAGACGCGATCATAGTACGCCCTCTATTCACTACTGTATGATCTAATTAAACATCAATAGTTGTAATTACTTGCGTTTTCATTTAGTTCGAAATCCTGGCAACTCTTTGTTCGTTCTCTAAGGATACAGTTTCTCAAGGACTTGATCAACTTGACAATAATCAGTTCATCACAATTCAACTGCTTTCTGAAGACCAAGTTCAATATCAAGTAAATGCAACCGTTGAACTTCTTCGAAGCAATCTAAATATTCAAGCCACATCAATTTTACGCTTTCTGCAAATCACGACTCAATCAAATGGTCTTATTTTGCCTGTCAACATACGAGATGCCGTATATCTCGATGAGGGCTATTCCTTACAGATATTCAATTTTGAACAATACTTTGGCTGGGACATGGACAACTGTATCAATCCATATAAGTAGGTCTCTTCCTGCAGCTTATTTTCTTTTTATTATAACGGTTTAATTGTCAATGCTACCGTCTTCGAGCTTTTATTGAAGGTGATAAATATACTAATGCCCATTCGGAAAAAAAGACGGATGGATATTTTTTTAATAACGTTTGATAGGAACAAGATAGAGAGGTGCGGTTTTCGCCATTAGAAAGAGAAGACTTTGGCGCATCAATGCATGCTAAAAAATGAGTGGTTAGTAATGGGCTAGTCAGGTATATTTTTAATAGACATTTATCAACTCAATGCTATCTTTTTATATGTCGATTAATAGGAAAAAATGTTGTCTTTCGATCTACGCAAGGCCGACCTTTTTAGCTCATTCCGTTGAAGAGTTATAAAGGTTTTCCTGAGAACCTTGATTTCAGCCATTTGACCTTGGAATCAGCAGAAAATCACCTAGGATGGGGTAATTCTTCATGCTGAGTCGAATGGTGATATTTGTTTTTGAATTCGAAACCATCGTACGGTATTATCCTCATATTTCTGAAATGTGGATTCAATTTGTGTATAGCAGTACATATTATGAAATTTTAAAAATCCTTAAAAACCAGTTTAAGATGGTTTCGAATCCAAAAACAAATATCACTATTCGACTCAGCATGATGAATTACCCCATCCTAGATCGTTTTCTGTTGATTCCAAGCTCAAATGGCGGAAATCAAGGTTCTCAGGAAAACCTTTATAACTCTTCAACGGAACGAGCTAAAAAGGTCGGTCTTGCGTAGATCGAAAGACAACATTTTTTTCTACTAATCGACATATAAAAAGATAGCATTGAGTTGATAAATGTCTATTAAAAACTCACTTGACTGGTTCATTACTAACCACTCATATTTTAGCATTTATTGATGCGCCAGAGTCTTCTCTTTCTAATGGCAAACATCGCACCACTCTATCTTGTTCCTATCAAATGTTATTAAAAAAAATATTCATCCGCCTTTTTTGTCTGAATGGATATTAAAACATATCCACACACACACTTTTATTGTCTTTCTCTTTTTCTTTTCTATTATTGTTTTCTTGAAAGTGAGTTGGTAAGACGATAATAGCTAGTAGAAGTGACGTATTCGTGGTATCTACTTCCGATCCATTATCCAGAAAACAATAAGAGAGAAAAAAAAGAGAAAGAGAATAAATGTATATGTATATGTTCTAGTACATTTATTTCCATCAATAAAAGTCTGATGAAGATAGCATCGACTGCCAAAATGTTCTAATAAAAAGCAAATAAGTTATAGGAAGAGACCTACTCAATTAAGCTGATTAATAGCCTTTCTTAATAAAAATGAATTGACATCTGTCTACAGAGGTACAGAATCTATCTGCATGTACCAATGCATGTTGAGCAAAATTTTTTTCAGTTTAGGGAAATTTGAAGACATGGCTGCAAAGTTTCTTAACCTGAACAATTTGAGAAAAACCATTTCTCTCATTCAAACGCAAATACACATTTCATACACATAAGACATCGATACAAAGTTAGCATCATGCAGCTAGCTTCACATCGATTAATAAGACTTTCTTTTTCATTTATTGTAAGTAATATTGTTCTTTCGATTCAGGACAACTCTGATTGATCGGTAGTCGATAAAAGTATTTCTTTTTTATTATAGCTTTGTGCTTTTGTTAAGTACGGCTTTTCCTTTCATTTTCCTCGATGGTACGGTTAACGTAATGCAAAACTCGAACAAATTTTTTTTGTGAATTTTTTTTATTGAATCCGATGCAGTTTGATGCGCTGAATCCGAATATGTATGATTTATTTAGATAAAATATAATCTTCCTACCGGAAATCGAAAAATACTGCAAAAACCGAGGGTTTCAAAAACCAGGTTTTCTACTAGAATTTTGACGATAGGGGTTTCAAAAAATTTATTATAGCTTTGAAAGTTTTTTCTCCAGATTCAGCATTAAAAACTGATACTAGGACACTAGTTTTTGATCGCTCACTGCATATCTTTATCATTAAAAAAATTCATTTCTGTTAACATACCGACTAGTGGAGTGAAGCTCATTGAAAATGCATCAACTCATTTTCTAATGAAGATAGACACTTTTTTCTTTCACCGTTCGACTCCTTAGATGCCCTAGATATAATCTACGTATTATCTTTCCTTAACTCACTTTCTTTTTCAAAATTTCCTGGGTATTTCGCGACGTTTCCTATCATACATGTGTTTTTTTTATTTTTAACAGCATTTTTCACTTAATTTTTTTTTCTAATCAAATCTTATGTTTATAATGATAAAGATCTTTATTATAGTGATCATTTCTAATATCTATCGAACTATTTTTTTTATATTCGTAGTCAATTACACTCCGTCTGTGCCCTGTGGAATCATATACGCACCTAGCGTCCTCGTTACAGAACATGTCAAAGATATTTTAGTTTATTCATTTGTATATATGATATCCATAGGCAAGCGCATCCGTGTTCACACAGACCTATCATGAATACAGAGAGAAAATTTTCTATTAAAAAATCCTTTTTATCTGTTTGATTTCACATTACCATAAAATGTTTTTGTTATGTCACATATTATAGATATACCATAAGAGATAGTTATATTGTGTGATACATATGCATATTTGTTTTCTTTCTTTCTTTCCGTATACAACATGATGTCATTTAGGTCTATCTCTTTTCTTTCGTTTGGTTACGTATTTTCTTTATCATTTTCTTTGGGTTTCTTCCCTTATTTCTCTTATATGATACCTTAGTTTTATTCCGAGTGTATTCTAGCTGCCATTGGAGCATCTCATCGCTTGCCTAAGTCTCAGATATAAATGTGCGCTATTTTTGTGTGAAAAAGATAAGCGTTGGTTCCTAGGCAGGACTACGAATATAAAAAAAATAGTTCGATAGATATTAGAAATGATCACTATAATAAAGATCTTTATCATTATAAACATAAAATTTGATTAGAAAAAAAAATTAAGTGAAAAATGCTGTTAAAAATAAAAAAAACACATGTATGATAGGAAACGTCGCGAAATACCCAGGAAATTTTGAAAAAGAAAGTGAGTTAAGGAAAGATAATACGTAGATTATATCTAGGGCATCTAAGGAGTCGAACGGTGAAAGAAAAAAGTGTCTATCTTCATTAGAAAATGAGTTGATGCATTTTCAATGAGCTTCACTCCACTAGTCGGTATGTTAACAGAAATGAATTTTTTTAATGATAAAGATATGCAGTGAGCGATCAAAAACTAGTGTCCTAGTATCAGTTTTTAATGCTGAATCTGGAGAAAAAACTTTCAAAGTTATAATAAATTTTTTTGAAACCCCTATCGTCAAAATCCTAGTAGAAAACCTGGTTTTTGCAGTATTTTTCGATTTCCGGTAGGAAGATTATTTTTTATCTAAATAAATCATACATATTCGGATTCAGCGCATCAAACTGCATCGGATTCAATAAAAAAATTCACAAAAAAAAAATTTGCTCGAGTTTTGCATTACGTTAACCTTACAAAGTAGAAAAAGAAATCAATTTTTATTTTGATAGCTGCGGATATTTTTTGAATAACTTCTACTCATTTGCGAAAATTTTTTCATTTTAGCTTGGCACTCTGCTCCTCTGCTAGCTGTCGTCATGGTATTCAAAATTTTCCAGCTGGTTTCTATTCGATTTCATACACATCGGGTGTGGAGGGATTATTAGCTTTCTATCCAAATTCTGCAAATTTACATAATGTATCAGCAAACGTAAGCGGATTCTTTGGAGGATGTTATGCAGTTGATGCTCTTCTTGAAAGTACATTTGATTGTTTGTACGATGACCATTGTTTTCAACTATTGTTCAACTACTTTCCATCTCTCAATAAAGTTTGCATGACACAATTTTATTTCTATTAAAAACTATTTTTGTTTAGACGAATTTGACTTTGACAAGCTCTATTTTACCATCTAGTCGAAAAAAACTTTCTGTCGACGATAGTTTATCCAATCTCTTTGTTGATGAATGGTCAACATATATCGATTATTCTCGATATGTATCTGAATGTGCTCCCTCGTTTTGCACATATACCATAACCGATCAAATCAATTTTTCATACACAATCACTATTTTTCTTAGCTTGTATGGTAGTCTTATTATTATGCTTCGTTTCATCGCCGTTTCAATGATTAACATTGCATTGAAAGTGAAATATCGTGCAAGAAATGTCGATATTAACTTGGGTAACATTTTAATTAAAGAAAAAAAAATTCTTATTTAAAATTTGATTTGTATTTTTTATTTGTAGAATATTTCATCGTACGTATCCGTAAATTTTATATGTGGGCAAAACAGTTGAATTTGTTCAAGTCGGCCAATAATCAAACAGAAAACATTCTTTCGAAAGAGCGAATAATGACACGCATATATTTTATTTTACTTACAGGTATGATTACTTTTATTGAAAAAGTCTTTGTGATCTCAGAAATCAAAAATCACCTGAAGATATCTAAAGCAACATATAACTAAACAGATAAAATAAACATGAGATTGATTATTTTCCATTATTTTGAGAAGTTTCGTGTCAAATCCTATTCTGTCACAGAGACAGGGATCCATGAAAAAGCTGTTAGAATCTGATTTTCTTCTTCCAATTTTATTATTTCTGCTGTCAGAAGTCTAGTTCCAGCGAAATCAGACAATTTTATGCATTTCACATTAAACTCAACTCGATTTAGTTATCTTTGTTTTCGCTACGTTGTGTAGGGTATATATAATGATAATATAGTGCTTTTAATTATCAGAAACATATTGATCTACTCTGGATTGTATACAAATCGATAAATTTCATCAAGATCGATCAGATGATGGTAAAATTCCCAGAGAAAATAGTGAGTAAGTGGGTCTAATGATCGACATAATGGGTACACGATCATATATTATAGGGTGCAGAGTGATGTTTGAGAACTTTTGCGATTAGAAACAGACAGGGTCACTTTGAATTACATTCTAATCGATAGCTCTTTCAAAGCAGTTCAAAATGATATTAGTATACCGAACAAAATTTATGGGCAAGATGCTTCATTGAAGTGTTGAATGCTGATTAATGCCGAAGTGCCCTTTTTGACTGAATTTTAATCGATTTTTTTCTTGAAGAGTCAGACTTGTTATTTGAAAAATATCATAAATTTGAAATCAGCACCGGAGACAGAGTGAATCTATGCATGTTGCAAAATGTACGTTAGTGTGATTATAAAAAAGCGCTTTTCAATCAATAAATAGCTAAAAAAACTGAAAAGAGCAGATGAGTAAAAACTAAAAACCATGTTTTCATTGGATTTAGTTTTTTGACAAATATCTGAGGTCTCGAGAGATCAATCAATGGATATTTCATTATATTGCATTATTTTCTTTAAATATTTAAATAATTTAATATTTGAAATAATCTGTTCTTATTGTTGATGTTGGAATTTTCCCAACATGATATATTGGAACTTTCATAAGAGACAATGGATTTTTCCTTTAGTATACTATGTGTTATATGTTGGATTTTTCCCTTTACGTTAGTGCCTATACCATTAGGTATTTTCCAACATATATACATATATATACGTTCGTGTCTGTCTTCTGATTCTTATTGTTCTTCTGGTTTTGCCCTCGTTCTGCTTTTTTCTTTCTCTTTCTGTTCTTCTAAGTCTTCATCATTTCTGTATTCTTGTGTAAGTGATTTACTAAATAAATCGAACTCACACACCAAAACTTACACTTATAAAAAAATATGCAATAATCAAGGAAAAGTTTTAGTTTGATATAATTACTAATGAAATTCCATCCTCTTATACTTTTTTAAACCTTTGATCTGTTAATGAATTTATATTTCACAAAAAATAATCAAATCTCATCTATGTTAATATATTTGTTTCTATTTTTATTTCATTAGGTTCCTTTTTGATACTTCTTCTATTCAATTCATTTAACACTCAAACTATTACAATACATGTATCAAATCCATCTTTCACAACCTACAACTACTTGCAAACATTGTACCCGAACACACTCAAATGTCCTTGTGCGAACATAGCCGTACCATATTACACATTTATCTCGTTGACTCCAACATTTCATCAAGTATGTTCAAGCGATTTTATCAAAGATGATGTGATTTCATTGTTTTCCTCAATATCTTCGCTCACAATTAACCAAGATTGGCGTCGTCAAGCGCCCGTACAATTTCGAGTATTGTGGAGAATGTGTCAACTATCTAATAGTACGATCGATGATTCTGTCCATCGATTTATCATGCGATCCTTTGTTAGCTTAAATTTACTCACTAAAATTGATTTCAATGCCCAAATAAATGCAACTTTTACTCAATTCATCCAATATACAGTCGCCGATTATGTTCGTCTCATTGATCTCCAACGTCTTATCACTCAAGTAGATCAACCTCGTGCGGGAGAAACAGGTCCTTCTTCTCTAAGTCCCATGATTGCAAATGCAGATTTGATCATGGAAACTATAACAAATGGAACGAACGGTCAACAAATAGTTCAGGTATGTGTTCAGTCAAGAGAAAAAAATGGTTCACTGGAACACTACTGAGATTATTGAGACAGCTAAATTTCCTTCATTCCAAATGAGGGCTGGCCACGAACCTATCTTTTGGTATTATATACCATTCTCAGACGATATGGTTTCATAGATAAAGCAAGTTGGTTACATTAGTGTGATAGATCAACTCGAAAGTAGTTCCATTTGAAGGAGTACATCAAACTGCGTCGAATAGCATTTTTAAAAGTATATAACATTGAATTTTGATAGGAAAACGTTTCTGAACAAGGCTATGAAGGCCAAATTTGAGTCCCGACTCCCTCCATGAAGATTGACGATTCATTTTTAAATGTTCGACTTAAGTGTTGCAAATGAAAGTCCCTGTCAAAAATAAAAACTTTAAATTTAAAATTTCAGCTCATTCGAATAGGTTTGTGGAAAATGGTGCAGAAGTTACTTTTATTTTCTGATTGTAAGCGTTTGTATATGATTGTCTTTGACCATGCATTATCCATCTAATTCATCTATCGCTGTATTTTTCGTTGTGAACATGACACTGCTTTCTCAATACTCAATACTAATGTCTACACATTCTAGTATTATATTTGTTTACTTCTTTCCTCGTATTATAGTAGATTTCACGATATCCACCTAATATTAATCTAGCTAGTCTCTCCAGCACTTACCTGAACTGAAAATCTAAAGTGTCTAATCTAAGCACAAACAATGTGTTAGAGTAAAATGTAGGCAATTGTAATTATTTTAAAGAATTGAACATTCAGGTGTTAAGGAGACATGGAACATTGTAAGATTCATGATATGATCTGGTTAGTTTTTGCAGTGCGTGAGCAGCAGCAGTTGCTTTTTATGTATTTACTTTTCTGTTATTTATATTTTGGACACAGTGAATGTAGCAACAAGATTCATTATCAGAGTGTCAAAAATTCGAGATGTTGCATATAAGAATAAAGAGTTTCTTATAATAGTCATACTTCCTTGCATATGCAATTTATATATGAAAATCGTATACGAAATTCGTTTATTCTAATTGTCATTGTTTACGATTGCTTTCAATTGTGAATATTCGACATGAGCAGAGAATGACAGTTACATTCTCTCGCTTAGGACATATTATGGACAAAAATTCGAATTATAAATAATATACTAGACGGGGACAAATAACTAAATGCAGTAGAGATGAATACAGAGAAAGATATGAGTAGAAAATCAGTATCATAACGCTTTCTACATTTCAATCTTGTTGATTTCAATTACATTTTTTGAGAGTATTTTTATAAAAGATATTTTTAAGATCGATTGATGACAAAATATGATTTCCCTTTTCGTTTTTAGTTGAAATTTCATCTCAATGGTTTACCATATACAAATGCGACATACTTCGCAGTGAATAATTTCAATGATGTGTTGAGGGATCCTGAATGTGTTTGTGCTACTGATGTTAATTGTCTAAAATCGCTGCATCTTTATGAATATCATTGGACGTCCGATAATGTGTATCTAGTACCGGCCTATACAGTACCAGGCATGGTTTCAGGTTGTTTTTTCATTGATTCACTTTTTTCTTCGACACTCGAATGTTTATATTCCGACTCGGATTGTTTGTCAATGCTACTCTACTATACAACTATAGACCCAAACTTGTAAGTATGTGAGGTTAAACCGAGATTAAAGCAGTTCTCATTAAATTCTAATAAAAAGTATGTTGCACGCTCATGACAATTAGATATCGATGTGACCCATCGAATCCTATGATCGATTTAGTTGCATATCAAACATCTTTTCAGAAAATTCTAGCATACAGAATTTTTGTGGGGTAGTTCTGTGTGAAAACGTGTTTTCCTCTATTGGATTTTGATTAAAGATGAATGTAGCTAACCCATACATATCTCTCTTTTACTTTTAAAAAGCTGTTAGCGGAATCCCTGTGAGATTCAAGGTGTGAAACACGATAGTTTATTAGATTATAAATAGAGGACCTCACTAATTTATGTACTCATTTTTGACAAGACCATGTACTATCATAGTGAGTCTGAAGAAGAAAGATCTCAACACAACTACCTTCAATTCTATCGCTTTTATCAAAAATAACCTTGCTAGCGCAGCTATTTTGAGACTAAAATGTGGAGCTCACATACTTCTTTTCGTGTCATTAAATTGACAGAAAATATCTTGCAATTCTCAGTGAAAATTTTACGTTGACAGGATAATTTAGAGCAGTCTAGAATATTCTAAGCAATATTATGACTAAGACGCTTTTTGTCGTTGCTAGAAGAGTTTATCTATAGGCTGCTACCTCTTCCTACTACTATAAAAACGTACTCATTGATCTTTGTCTCCTGCTGATACTAGTCTACTACTCTGTCAGTAACGGTCTGTGAGGGAAAGGGTGACGGGGGATAGTGAGTGCAAATTTCTGCCCATAAACACTTCAACACTCCTTGCAGTTCGTGTTTCACAAAATCAGCAGTTATAGATAGGTGTATGAACACTACGCTGGATATGGTAATATCCTAGCATGTCAAAGGAAAACATCCAAGAGAGAAAACCTATGATAAAACAGAAGGAAATGAGCAGAAACGGGAAAGTACGTAAGGTAGTTAGACCAGAATGAAAAATACAAATGACGTAATGCGCGAAAAAAAGCACAACATATAGAAGTACACGCAAAGGTGAAGAATAATGGCAACCGATTCTAACACTTTCTAACAATTTTTCCATCAAACTTTGAAATATTAGTTGTATATCTATATGAAATTCGTTTCAGTATATGTTTCAAAAGTATTTATTCCTTTTCAACAACATAAATCCTGATGTTTTCGGTTCTTTCGCTATCTTTCTTGTTTTCCTTTTTGATAGTGAATATAGGAAGAAGACAACAAGTCGATTTATACCAGTATAATTATCTTTTCGTCCTATGATCACCGATGAGAGTAAGATAAAAACATTCTTATACAAATATGAGATCATATATGTTTCGTCCCTATCGAAAAATCATTGTGAACAATAAAAATAAAAATAGGAAAGATGAAAAATATCAAATGAATTCAAGGAAAAAATCTGTGTCATGTGTGAGTAGGTCAAAGAGGTGATTGAAAAAGTTGAAATAAAACAATATCAAATGGACGGCTATGAAGAAGAAATGGTCTAAATAATTCATAAGCATTTTTATAGAAAATTCGATATATTATCGTATTTAATAGATCGAAATCTGCTTAAAATCAGACCCTGAGCTAGGGAACACGATCTCAGATGAATTCGACAACAATATACCAAAAAATTGTAATGAAAAGACTATATTGAATTGTGAGGAAACATTTCGGAAGGTTCCCTCGTAAACATCAAAATATGAACTTTGAAAAATATTTTTAAATAAATTCTACAAGAAATTGTTTCAATCTTGATTCAATTTCATATGAATAGACTTGTATTTTCATATTAGCGCACCGAAGTTCAATGCTCGTCCTCTGATTTATAATCAAACATCAAGCCGTTTCTCACCAAATACTTCGCTGTCAACAATATTTAAAGAGTTGATGGTCGAGCAGTGGAATTTCCTATATTTGTATGATCTCTATTGGAAAGCTTGTGCACCAACTTATTGTACTTATTCTCTGACAACAGCTAGAAAAAGTTTCGCTGGAATAATAATTACAATGATATCTATGATTGGTGGTCTTACAGCTGCATTACATTTGATCACGCCTCCACTTGTCAACTTTGTCTATAACTTATTGAAGTCGAAGCCTAGAAGAGAACATCGAGGTAATCTTTGGTCAAATATGTTTAACAAAATCATATATTAAGATTTTTGATAACGCAGAAATATATGTTCAGTGAGAATACTGTAAGATGGAAACGAGGTTGTTTGAACTTGAGATCATTGACTACGTCCTCAACAATCTTACGAGTATACTTTCTCAGGTATAAAACTGCATTTCGCTTCAAATCGTTGCCGTTACATACGTTCTATTGAGTAATGAAAACTTTATTTTAGCTCAGTTTTCGAGACTGAAATATTGAATTAGTAAGCAGGCCTCGAAACGGGCCGCCCGGCCCGATGGCCCGACCCGGCCCGGCCCGGCCCGGCCTGGCCTGATACACCGAAAAAGGCCCAACCTGTTGGGTCGGGCGGGCCTTAACAGAACAGACCGGTGGGCCGGGCGGGCCAAAATTTTTGTCGGGCCGCCCGGCCCGAAGTTTATCCGTTTTCTGAAATTCTGACTTCTAATATTTTTGTCGAACTTCTCAGGTGAATAAGTACCGCATACAGTATTGTATTAGATTTTGACATATATATCCCACTTCGAAAGACAATATGAATCCAAATTTATTGATGTAAAATTACCTTAATTTCGATAAGAGTTAATTAATTTATAGATAAAAATAGATTAAAACTTTGCTATCTTAGTACGAGTAAAATCTGTTGTTTATGTTTGACACGTTAGCTGGTCCCCCATGAGAAAAATTGTATTTCTTCTACGTCTACTTTTTATATTTTGAATTTTAAATAAATTATTATTTTTGAAGTGTATTACGTTTACAGACCACTAAAATAAGTTTCAAATATAAGTTACATGGTTTTTTTTCATGCAACACATATTTCATTTGTCTCTCTTCAACCAAGTGCTTCCAATCAGAATAAGCAGTTACGGTCGGTTTCAACCTTCAATAAGGGTTTCATCAGATGTCTTCATTCGAATTCATCTTATCATACAATTTTAACACTGTCTCATCTATTTTGTAGAGGTCGATTGCAGTTTCATCGTCGTTTTATGATGATGAATTTGAATAAAGTTATTTAATGAGACTTTTAAGCAAGGTTGAAATTGATCATGGTGCTTATTCTGATTGAAACGCGATGTTTTTTTGCGATTTTATTATGCCCACTGCGTCATGTGAGATCCTATCAAGAACTAGAATGCTTCTTTGCATTCTACCGACGCGTTCTAATAATTTAAATGTAGTGATTTAGTTGCGTCTAGCAAAATCTAGCGTTAGATATTCTATGCTGCGCGTGCATCATATATGATGCACCGGACAGCCAACATGTTAAGATATTCTATACTGCAGATGTAACATATGTAGTGCATGGATGCCTCAGTTAAAACCATCGTGCACTACATATGGTGTACCGGACAGTCAACATGTTAAGAATGATTTTATTGATTTTCTCTTTTTTGATCCATTTTACCCTGATGTATCGCGAAACATCTATACAGATCATGTATCTCTCAATCGATATTAATGAGAAGTCTTTACTATGGGAAGATTGTACATCTTTCATGTAAAGAATAAATGAAAATAACATTTCTTATGATTAATGACACTCGTCCTCACGCAAGTACAAGTAAACTATCCGTTGTATTGAATGACATGAATGCTATTCAAATATAGAAGCCGTGACAGTATACTTATTACAAGAGAATAAACTACGAATAGTAGTCAATCTTACTCTTTTAGATTGATCGGTAAATATTCCACTTCAGAGGGTTCCTAATAACAAATTACAACCTTCATGAAACTGAACTAGAAAAGGCGTCTCACTTTTTCAGTTCAATGGATATTTCGAATTATCTTTTAAGCTGTTTAAGCGAGTGTTAACTTCTGTCTGCTTTTATCCAACTCATGATCACCATGAAGATAAATCTTTTACAGTGCTTGAATAAAGTACAAGAATAATTGTTACTTTTCGTAGCGACAGTTTTTTTGAGAACAGATATCCTTAAAACAGTGTCGGGCCAAACCGGGCCGGGCCGGGCGGGCACGATGAATTGGTCGGGCGGGCCGGGCCGGTCTTTTAAAGAATAGAAGTTGGGCCGGGCGGGCATGTTCAATACATGGCCCGGTGTGGGCCGGGTCGGGCCATCAAAAACTGGCCCAATTTCGAGGCCTGTTAGTAAGTTGTCGCATTAATACTAAAATATGCTAAGATATTCATTTTTAAACTTATCAATGTGATACCTGAGCTGAAGTGATTCAGGAATTCTAACGAAGATAGATTTTTCTATTTCTCATCGAAACATATCTGTTAACAATAATCTCAAATGCAAAGCAATTGTATATATGAACAAATTTTCCCGTTAAATAATAACTCATGATATATATTCTTATCGACTTATGCAATGCGAATCTTTGAAAATCAATTTTTACAAATTTGACGACTGTTCATAATCTTCCTTTTTACACTTGAATAGAATGAATCAAACGAGAGATTGTTTCAATTTATTGAAAAAATGTTTAATCATTACATTTGGTTTCGAATAAGAGGAAATTGAGACAATGAGAACACTGCTTTAGCTTGTTGCAGCTAATTTGAATTAATCAAAGATATCTTCGACTTCTAAAATATGGTTCAAGTAGTGATCTGGAATTGTTCTTTTTAGTGATAATGAAAGATAAGTCTTCAAATTTCTTATCTTATTTATATGAACTTGGCAATGAATGAAACAGTGGTTTTTGCACTTGAATCTTGTAAAAACGTTTGTCTATAGTAGAAATAATTTTCTCTTCAATGAACGTCACTAAAACATAGAATATTTCAGTCAATTTACCATAGATAAGCATTAATAATCTTCGATGTTGTCCTTCGTTGAGATAGTCTAATGATGGATGCAATCTTTTATAAATCTCTTGTAGATGTTCTCTAAGAAAAAAGGTCCGGGATGAAAATTATGATACACGACGTATCTTCACAATTATTTATTCATAAAAAGGCATAGTATTACTTATTCTATACATAGTTCGTCGAAAATTGCTCGACCGACTGAGATTGGCATTGCAGAAATTGTTTACATCTCTGCGCACAATATTAATCGATCTGAATATATTTCCTCGATGGGCTTTCGGAAGTAATACCAATCGAATAACAGCCAATCACCTTGGTCAATGGGCCACTCGACTTTACATTGTTCTTCTCATTATTAGTTTTACTATTATTGTCTTCTATACCATCATTCGACCTGAAATTCTGACGAAGACATTTGATAATCCATCCTTCAATCTCTACAATCGTCTGGCACGAGATCATGGAGCTACACTTCAATGTCCTTGTTCATCAATTTCATCAACATATGATCAATATGTACAGATTAAACCCGTGTTTCATCAGGTGAGTCGAAGAGATTAGTTGAAATCGTTTAAAATAGAAGGTAGAGCCACATCGATATAATTAGCTAGAACATGTATACTTATTCGTTGTTAGTAGAAGAAGACATGTCGTTTAATCCGTCTTTGTTGCGAAATTGTAACTTGATAGCTAAATCTACGTAACAATGAAGTAAAAAAATGCAATAAACGTTGATTTTTGATTATTTTATGATCGAATTAAATTCAATAGAAAGATTTTAATCATTTATAATCAACATTAGAAATAATAGACTGAAATCATTTGTTGAAATAAAACATTGTCGTAATCTTATACAAACTCGCTTTTAATCCGAGTTTTTCTTTTAGTTAGTGACAAAAGTTTCGCTCGTATATAATTATAAGATAGAAAAAGGTTGGCATATCGTGGCAATTCATTGCTCATATTCAACTTCTCTGATTTATCATTATTATCCTGCAGATTTATTAACTAGGAGAACTGGAAACATAATATCTGACATATAAATAATGCTTATCTACTCTGAATGAAGCCCAAAACTGAGTGAAATAACACACTGTGACATAGCGCTAACTTTGTAGTCGTCGCTGAATATTTAGTCGTATTTTAACTGATTTCTATGTGATAGACTAGATCATAAAATTTCTTTCATCGAAGACTAACAGCAGTTAGTCGACAATGATATATTGAAATGTTCGACTGAGATTTCCAATCGTTACGACTTCAATAAGTTTAATGCTTGAGTGAGCTACTGCATATTGATAGATACATAGGTTTCTTAACTCTCATATTACCACCTTGGGTCTGAGCGGATCCCAGATCACCTATATTTTATTCAGCTCTCATGCAATAGTGGATCAATTGCTTCGCTTCTAGATATGCATTGAAAAAACTTAGTCTAACATATTGATGATATCAGTGTTTTCGATTTGAACATTGCCAATGCGAGAAAATAGGTCGAAATATCTATCAACGTGTTTTCACGGTTTGGGGTACGGACGAAACCCAGACAATAGAGCTAACTACACATGCTACATAATCCTCATATCTACTTCAAAGCTTGATAGAAATTTTGCTCTCTTTCTAATTCAAAATTGAGCTGGAATCCAAACGAACCCCAAACAACAAAAACCTTAGTGTTGGATAGGTGGTAATATAAAGGTTAATTGCCATTGATGCAAAAAAAACCATGCTGGAATCAATAGAGCGTACTGGTAATAAAGAAACTCAATTATCAGATTATCCATCTCGTTCACCTGAATTGAATGTGATTCAGTATCACTGATACTCGCTTGAACAAATAGTCAGAAACGTACAGCCAACTTATTAAAGAAAGAGCTACAAGTATCGATAACTATGTTCATTTAAAATTATAATTTAAATTTTAGTTAATCGCATGTTAAAAGGATTGAAAATTGAATATACAAATATTGAATCGACTACTATTCTACTTATGATTTATGAATCCATTTTCTTTGATTACACAATTCATAACTAATTTTAATTTGATTAAAGTTAAACTTTAAATAGAATTCTTTACAAATGATCTCACAACTTAAATCATATTTCATGCTTGATATTTTAATTGATTTTCTCAAAGAAATTAATCAATTAATATTGGAGTTTTTTCCACTTGAAATGTTTGAATAAATTTCTATTTTGAATTTTTCACAGATTTGTTCAAGTGCCTTTGCTTCGAAGGAGTGGCGTGCGAAGCTCGTAGCTGGCCTTGTTCATGACCTATCAACATATGATACAAAGGATTATCGGCGTTTCATTTCAGCCCATTTACACTTTCTTAATGGATTGTGTCAACTTTCTATACAAGCAATTAATGATTCTGTTCATAAATTTCTTTCTTCTGCATTAGTTAGTTCTCAGATAATGCCAGAAACATTATTTTATTTACGAATCAATTCGCTCATTGAACAGAGTAAATTGAATGCTCCGATTATGGTCACTCGTCTTCTCTTTTTACTTCAAGCCATAAATCACGGAAATGGAATTATATCATCCTATCAAACCAATTTTAAGTATATAGTTCCTTGGATCGATCTAGATGATGGTGGAAGCCTCGCGATTACCCAAGCTGTGATCTATGACAATGGATGTTCTTGTGGTTTGAATGCAACCTGTGCAAGTCAAGCCAGTTTCAGGAAGATTAATTCATCTGATATTGTTCCAATCAAGGGATTAAAAATAGGTTGTACACCAACTGAATCATTTCTTATTTCAACTCTCGAATGTTTTTATGATTCATCATGCATCAATCTTATCCAAGAACAGACAAACTACGATAATAGGATCAATGGTACAAACACTACTACTCCTCTTTTTTCAGCTGGTAGTCGATTTTCAATTAATACAATGGTTGGAGAGCTTGTTAATGCTCTTTTCGTTGAAGATTGGTCTACAAAATCCGATTACTTCTCATACTATAAACAATGTTTACCATCATTATGTTCATATACCTACATTCAACATGTCAATTCGATCTATACAGTAACTTTTCTAATCAGTATCTATGGTGGCCTCACAATTGTCTTCAAGTTGGTATGTCCTTGGATAGTTAGTCTTATAGCTGCAGTGAATACGCATCGGAAAAAGCAGACAAATACTATTCAACCTGTATACCATGTCGATACAGCGACCAATAACACGATAGCTGACTCTACAAACGTTCAAAATACTACTGTTAATTTAGAATCAGCAGCATCCACGGATCCAATAACGGAGTATATGTATTTTCTTTTATTATCTATCATGATCTATAACATTTATTCCTTAGATCTGGTTGCTTCTCGTCACTGTTGCGCTATCGCAAGATTGTGTTTTGGTTGACATTGCTCATGATTTTAGCAGTGATCATCATTTTTTCTTGTTCCTATTTTATTTACCGAACAAAGCATCAAGTTGTATCAACAGGTAAAATCTTCTTTTCAAACATTTTTTCCTGTCATAAACGCGACTGTATTGATTAATCTTAAAAATTGGATGTTTCTTTTTGATTTCATATTAACCCTTTAGGGACCGACTTTTTTAGATGAAGTAAATGATATTGTCAAAATTATTTATAATCTCGGAATTATGAATTATACAGTTGTCGCGTTTACTCCTGTTTGTAGAGACTAAGGAAATAAACTGCGTTAGAAAAAGAAACAAAATATATAATAGCAATCTACTACAAAACTCCAAAGAATCTTCGTCTTCTGTCTCAATACTGAAGCCCGTAAAGAGTTAGTATGAATCAGAGAATGAAATCTTCCAGAATCTAGAAAATTAGATTCGCTCCAAGATACGACTAGATTAGTTCACTGAATGGCAATTTGATATATCCTAGACTGAAGAAATATGATGATTATCAACGTAACGACCAAAAGCTCTTTAGTTAGATTTTTGTTGATATTATCTAAAAACAAATTATGAACATAGAAGTTAAAGACATATGTGGAACTTATTTTAACATGTGAATTCCGACTCAGACCAACACGACCACTTTAAACTGTCGTTTTTCAAAAATAATTTAATATATTAGCTTAAAATATTTTGTTCTAGAAAAAAAGAAATGAAAAGTGCATGTCATTTTACTTCTGCGATTCTACATAATAATAATAATAATAATAATAATGAGAAGCCGAACCTTTTAGCACAGCACAGCAAAGCCTTTGTTTTTAACACTGAAATCTCTTTGCCTGAAAAGTCTAAAGATTTTTGGTTACAGCAATCCTTTTTGTGGACAAAAGCTGTCGCGACTGTTTGTCACTATGCTTCGTTAGCGATGGACATCAAAGGCAATCTCATCGATAGCAGAGTATCTTAGAATCATATGTAAATGATGCATTTATTATTGTAAATGAGCAATTTATATTGAAGAATAAAATAAATTTAAGCTATAAATAAACCATCTAAAAACGTCAACGACTAAATTAGGAAAAGATCTTGAATAATTTTAAAAGTCATTTAAAATAAAAAGAACAATTAAAAATACCGAAGCTATCGAAAGTACGAAAGTCTTCTTCACTGATGGATTTATTTTCAATCTACATGGAATACTACAAAAGTTTTTGGCTACCTTTGTAGGTCATTCATTGAAGATTGGTTCTAGCATAATAGGCCATGTAAGTCGCTTTCGAGATCACTTTTTGTGGTCGTTATTGGTCTACTAAGAATCATAACAGTGTACTACCATCGTTATATCCAGTTTAATTTAATTGACATTTATGTTTTGAAAGCAAAAAAGTCATATGAGTGACGATTCATAGAATGTAGAAGATTTGGATATGTTTTTTTGCCAAAAAATCATTGGAAACTTAAGTTTTCTGTCGTCTCACATTTTCATAATGAAATTTGAGAGAAAAATATTGGCCAAATTCATTTGCTTGAATTACTATTGTTTCGATAAGCAGAAGTGGTCTGTAAATTACTCTATGAAGTTCAATTGAATTTCTCCCTTTTTTGTTTTTTGCTATCTATTATATACATGTATACCGAGAAGGTCTGAAATGCGTTGCATCTTTTGGTATATTTTTTATTGAACATCAAATGTAGTTTAAATTGTAAAAAATATACTAGATAAAAGGTGGCATTCTATTAGGTTGACCAAAACGTTCGCGGTCACTTTGTTAGCGAAGACGATTAACAAAGTGACCGCGAACTTTTTGGTCAACCTAAGATTTTACTTCGGGGTATCCATAATAGTGTAACTCTATAAAGCCAATATGATTGAATTCCTTTTAACTTGTTCTAATGGTTTTTCTTATGCTCAAAATGAATAACTTACATGGTAAAGTCACTTCTCATCGCAATGAACATGTTTGAAAGACTTTTTTGTTTTGTATATATCTCGACTTAAGAAAATGATACAACATTGAGTCCTTTTCTTTTTGAAAAAATGTGCCGTTGAAAGCTCTACAAAAGATGTGTTCATTTTTAGTATAAGAAAACCATTAAAACAGGTTAAAAAAATGTTACAGCATTTTGGGCATCCGGTATTGTAGTAAAAAAAATGTCACTTCTATTATTAATATACCCTTTGTGCTCTAAACTAGATTTGTTGTTCAAAGTGAATATAGCACAGGATACAGCATGTTCTGGTCTTTCTCGCTATATATGGTAGGTTAATAAATAAAGATAAAAGAAAAACGAAGAGGGAATTCAATTGATTGCCACAATAAATTTCAACAAACTAGAGTTCATGATTTATATAAATCTTTGTTAAATATTTCTTTTTTAGCTTATTCAACAAACACACCAAGCTTCGCACGTATGAGCATAACAACCGCCGTTAACAAAAATATGACAGAGACTACGACAACAACAATGATATCCTTTACTTCAACAGGTCTGTAGATTCCAAAGTATATCATTGTTTTTTTTTCAAAAATCTTTCAATCAAGGAAAGCTAAAATAAGTGCAGTTTTCATGATAGTATCTAAGACGAAATTATTCACCTCTTCTGTTTTTAAATGTTCTGATTTTTATATCGACATCTCACTAATGCATTTGAACCAATGATTACTTCGTAATATATTCTTCAAAGCTTAAGTACTTTGAGAAAGCACTGTTTAAAAAATGTTTCTTGAATATTTGAACAGATAATTGAAAATTATTACGATTCTTGAATAAATACTTTCTTCATGTGTAGTTTTTAGAACGTAGTTTTTTGAGCACTTAAATAAGATTTTGAAAATTTCCTTAATGATTGTCGAGATGTATAGATTGACATGATGTTTCAACTTCTTAAGTTACTTCTTTCATAGTTTCATAATATCAACCATTATTCTTCAAAATCTTTTTACTTCAGTGAAGTTTTAGCATAATGGAATTGTAATATCCATCTTCCTCCTCAAGATTTCTAAATATAGCTGATTCTGTTAACGTTATTATGAATGAAAGAAGCATTTCGAAAATGAAATCGAGTAGAAAGAAGTAGAAATGGGATTGAAATATCGAAGAAACTTTACGTTTTCACTTCGTTGTAAGCATAAAGAAAAACATGGTGTCAAAGTGCATGTTAGATCCTCAGTGATTTTCATCTTCAGCATATCAAAGATCCAATTGTTCGAATTGGAAATTTTCATGAGAGAAACTACCTACTTTGTTCATCGAAACAGATATTCACTCTTGTGTCGAATCTTTCAAATACAATATTAACTAAAGCTTCTTTTATTAAAGTTTCTAATTGAAACTTTTTGTAAAAAGAATTCCATTACTAAACCGAGATTTTTATGTTTTTCAATCAGTTTTCATCAAAAATAATCAAACTATTGTATTTTTCACATATACTAAAATAAATCAACTTGGAGATGGCTAATTAATCGTCTATGTTAGGAATTAATATCTGCACATGTGTGGGTATACGCAAGACTAAGAAAACAGCATAGAACATGCGGCAAACGTGCATATAGAAACACTCAAATATTTCGAAGTTGGAGGTTAAAAACAAGTAAACTGCTTTCTTTTTCTTAGTATCAACTTGTCAGTTAATATTTGAACCAATTGTTCTAAATTCAACTGACGATACCAGCCATAATCTCGACGGCAATAGATACACTATCGCTGATTTCAACGGCGACGGCTCATTAGATCTCGCTGCCTCAGTTGTCAGACAGAAAACAAACTATTTGGATGTATTCCTTGGAAATAACAAGGGGACTTTTGAAAGTCGAACGATATCGTTAATGCAGTATGGTTATGGTATAGCATCACTGACTACCGCTGATTTCAACAATGACGGTCACCTGGATCTTGTTGGTGTCAATCAGAATGGAGGCAATGTAAATATGCTATTGGGAACTGGTGACGGATCCTTTGGACCGATAATAATATTGTTAGAGGGAAATTCTGACTGGAGCCATCAGATTGTTGTGGGTAATTTAGATAGTGATGGTAACATAGATATCGCTTTCGCTCATAATTTCGAATGTAAGATAAGAGCTTTGTTTGGATATGGGAATGGAACTTTTGCAGTCGAAATGACAGTTTGGATGGGAAACAATAATTGTCATATGGTTATTGTTATCGCTGATTTCAACGGTGACGGTAAACAAGATATAGCTTTTGCCTTAGAAAGGGAATACCACGTGGCTGTGCTGTTTGGATATGGTAATGGAAGCTTTGCAGCGCCAATGATGTTCTCGACAGGAATCTACAGTTTTCCATGTGCAATCGCTGCAAATGATTTCAACGGTGATGGTTATATAGATATAGCTGTCGGCAATATCGGTAACCACGATATTGGAGTGCTTCTTGGAAATGGTAATGGATCTTTTCGAGCACAAATAACATCCACGATGGATCCTACTACTCCACCAAACTCATTAACTATTGGCGATTTCAACGGTGACGGTCAATTAGACATCGCTTCCTATAGTCAATATGAAACTCACCTGATGTCTAAAGTTCCAGTTTATAGTGTGGTGCTTGGATATGGTAATGGGAGTTTTGGAGGACAAATGAAATTTCCAATCCGAGGTGACATGATCTATAATCTTTTTGCCAGTGATTTTAACAGCGATGGTCGATCGGATCTTGTTGTTACTTACGTCAGTGGGGACAAATACCCTTTCCATATTCTATTAAATGCATGTGCCTGCTGCACATTTGACCTATCGAGTCAAGTTACTTGAAAAATATGGATTTCATGAATTCATTGCGAGAAAGTTCTGCTTGTGGCAAAAATACTGTAAATATAGCTTTTGCTTATTCCGAATTAGCTAATAAAAATGATCTCAGATTACTATTCACAAATATTTGCTTTTCTCAAAATGAAAATGAAATAAATAACAGGAACTATTGACGATACTATAATAAATACAGGGTGGTCCACAAGTCACGCACCAAAGGAAAAAAATAAAATATTTCCATTAAGGCTTAAGCAAATGAGCTGATTTTTTCATTGATGGTAGGGACATATACAAGCATTTTAATCATATAGATATAGCTAAGTACACCCTCTGTTAATTAACCCTATTGGCTTCAAAAAAAGTAGAAGCGTTATTTTTCATGTATCAAAAAAATAAGTATAATATAAAGAAAGAGCAGTTGATTTGAAGAAAAACGTGATCATTAGAAGAAACTTTTGAACAATGCATATTGTATTCATATGTACTCTTTTTATATTTTTCTCTTTCTGTTCTCCTATAACCTACGTGATAGTTCGCACGACATAAATCGTTTTATTATATTGTTCATTAAACTGCTTTAGCGAAAGTGTACGTACATTTTGCATAGGCTCGATAAGATTTATGCTTCTTTGCTCTACGTATTCTACTCCATTTTACATTGAATTCGTATGTACAGATACCGAGATTTTTAACAATAGAACAAAGGATTTTTATCCTCAAACAATGGTGGATGTCAAGAAAAACGTTAAAAACAGTAAATGAAACGTTTCAAGATGAATATCCTGACGACGAAATTCCAGCTCGACGAACAATTTATCGACTAGCAACAAAATTTGGTGAGACAGGTTCCGTGGAAGATGCATCTCGAAGTGGTAGACCAACATCAATAATCACAGAAGAAAATCTGGAACTTGTTTCTGAAAGCTACACTCTTAATCCACAAAAATCACAAAGATGTGCAGCACATGACCTTGATATCTCACGTTCAAGCGTACTACATATCATGAAAGAACTCAATTTAAAACCGTACAAACCGAGATTATTACATGCCTTAAATGAGGATGATCCTAATCGACGACTTGAATTTTCTCAATGAGTTTTAGATTCAATTCGAAAAGATCCCATTATTTTAGATCGAATTCTCTGAACCGACGAAGCTATATTCACGTTCCACGAGTAATTGTATGGCAAGGAATATAGTCAAATGGAATTGTTGGCTCATTCTTTTTCGAAGATAATGTTACATCACAAACCTATCTTTAAATAATAAAGAACCATATTATACCGCAACTTGAAGAGCAACCAACCTTTCAAACAATGAGCTGGCAGCAAGACGGTGCACCACCTCATTTTGATCAAGCTGTACGTGATTATTTAGATAATACATTTTTAGAATGGCCACTGCGGTCTCTTAATCTTACTCCATGTGATTTTTAACTATGGGGAGTAATAAAAGATTATGTCTATGCTCAAAAACCTCGTAATGTGGACCATCTAAAATTATTAGTTGAACATGAATTTACATCGCTCAATGATAATATCGAATTATGCCAAGCAATCTGTCATTCTGTAGCTAAGCGTTGCCGGATGTGTATTAGAGCAGAAAGCAAACAGTTCGCACATTTGCTTTAAAATATTGGTCATTTCCTGAAAAAATTTTCCTTTCTTTATATTATATTTGTTATTTTTTATATATGAAAAATTAGATTTTTTTTTCTTGAAGTTAATAGGATTAATTAACAGAGGATGTACTTAACTATAACAATATGAATAAAAAGCTTGTATATGTCCCTACCATCAATGAAAAAATCAGCTCATTTGCTCAAGCTTTAATGGAAATATTTAATTTTTTCCTTTGGTGCGTTACTTGTGGACCACCCCGTACATTGTCGAGATCAATATTGGAGAAGTGAAGTGTAACGATCATTTGTTATTTAGATGAAGTGATATCAGATGTTTTCCTTCTCGTGTTATCTGCATCGCGTAACACGTGCGCATCATTATAAAATGAATCAGAAGGCAATTTTTTTCTAATTATATAATATTTTCAAAGAAAAGGAATTAAAATTGGGCTCTCCGTATCGATATTTTCTTCTGTCTATCAGATGTTATCACATTTGTATATTGCTCGCACATCAATCAAACACATGTGACCTTTTTTTTTCCTTCCATATATAACCAAACGATTGAAAAATCGAAACTTCTCTCTCTGATAGTGCGACTGACGAAATTTTCCTTGAGCAATTATTCATTCAGTACATCTGTTTATTTTCAATCGGACAACGTCATGATCACAATCATTTCTTGACGTAGAGTATACAAATGTATATATGTTGTTACATAAATAAGAGAGAGAAACGCCATGGAATAGATCATTGAAAATGAAATTTGTACAGATGAAAGATATTTTTCTGCTTTTATTTTCAGTAAATCATTGCTATAATGTATTAAAAAAGAGTACATTCTAGAAAAAAATAGTAAAAACTTTTTTACTAATAAATTATGCACTGAAGTAGACCACATGGTTTCTGTGTATTATAAGGAATGATTTCTTTTTCATAGGCATAATAAGCATCTCTCTATTAGACAAAATGATTTGCTAAATTAATACTATTTGCATTGTTTACTCTAGAAGTATAAGCGAATATCAGTTCAATACAAGTTTTATTTCTAATAGTTATGTTTCTACGAAAGCTGTGTTACCGTATTGTCGTAACCATTTTAGTTCTTCACGAACTTTGATTTTTCTATGCCATGGGTTATTTCCCATTGAATGTCCTTCATTTGGGAAAATTAATAATTGCACAGGTACATTGAGGTAATGGAGTGCACGCTCCAATATATAACCTTGACTGACAGGAACACGTATATCATCTTCTGCAGCTACAATAAGTGTTGGTGTACGCACTTTACCAAACTGATAAATTGGTGATTCTTCTATATAGGTATTTGATGAATTCCATGGGAATCCACCCCAAAGATAATCGATAAGCATATTTATGTCCATGGTACCCCACAAAGATGCTTGCTCAATCGATCCCGCACCTGAGAGAGCAGCATTAAACTGTGTCGTCTGCGTTATCAGCCAATTAGTTAGAAAACCTCCATAGCTATGACCTCCAATGGTGACACGATTTCGATCAACGATACCATCTTCAATTAAACGTTTAATACCTGACAGAATATCTCTTCCAGGTCGAGTTAACGGATGATAACGAATTTCATCAAGAAACTGATCGCCGTATCCTGTTGATCCTCGATAGTTTGGCTCCAGCACTAACCAACCTTCGGTAGCAGCTAATGGTGCCCATAAACCTCCACCGACGTTGAATTGATTGATACTGGCTCCGTATGGCCCACCATGAAGAAGCACAAGCAGGGGCAAGTTTTTGCTTTCAACCTGTCCTGGTGGATAATGTAAAATTCCTTCAATCATACGACCATCTTCATCGCTTGTCCATTGATAATTTTTTGTTGGAGACAATTTTCTCTCTGTAAACAATTTGTTTTCATTTGTCATTACTCTTACAGTGTCAAGTTGATTAACATCATCGACAACATATACTTCTTTCGGTTGGCTGTGAGATGAATATACAAATGCTATCACATTATTCGCATCATTGAGTGATGATGAGATAGATTCATATGTTCCTTGCCATGCGCGGTGTAAGACAGTGTATTTATTCGCAGAATGTTGCGTGTATATTTGAATATTGGTTCTCCATTGTCCTAGTATGTAGACTCCACCATTAGGTCTGACACAATATTCTGTAATACTACCTTTGAAATCTTTTGCAAGGCGCTGTATCTCTCCAGTTGTTAAGTCGAGAGCATGTAGTGTTGCCTGTGTAACGACATTACTGTTATTAGTTGGTCCCAATCCTAATAAGGTAAAAAGGACATGTTTGCCGTCCATTGACAGCCTTAAATTTTCCTCGAATGCTTTGTTTGTTGTTAACCTCGATAGTGAAGAAGTATTTCGAGTGTCAATACAATATATTTCAAAGTCTTCCATTTCTCTTGGCACTCCTTTAACAGACGTGAAGACCAGCTTCTGTTGAAATGATGAATATAGAAGTTCACTGATTCTAAAAGGAAGGACTTTAACAGCATTCATCTTTGTATTAACCAGTTGATTATTAGTGTTAAAAACGATGTGGTAAATTGTGCTTTCATCGCTTGGTTTTGATTTCCTATATTGAATAACATCTTTCCATTCGGAAACATCGGAATCTTCATACGCTTTAGTGGAATTTGAGCCAATCGTAGCAAAGTAAAAAGAGGAATCATCATCAGCCCATATTGTTATCAACGGTAATTGTGTTCCAATCGGAATCGATATCAACTGTTGTGACATTATACAGTAGATATAAATATGTTGTTTCATCTCAAGCTTCATATTCAATAAATCATCGCCACTTCTAGTCTCCTCATTCAATAAGAACGTGATACAGTTTCCACTTGGCGACCATTTTGGTTTCATTCTCTCAGAAAATTTATCGGTAATCAATGTTTTCTTATCTGTTTGTATTTCATAAAGCCAAAGACTATTGTTATAGGAATTTGAATCCCACAGTGCTCGTCGCGTATGAACAATTAAGTATCGTCCATCTGGAGAGAGACTGATGGATGGATAATGAACGTAATCAAAAAATTCGTCTAAGGTTAGGGTACGTTTCGTTGGGATCGATATACAGGAAATAAATGGAAAAAACAGTAGTAACGCTCGTATCATTTTAACTATATTAACGATCAAATTTGTCAATAATTATTTTCATTTACCAGATGCAACAGCCGTATAGTGTTATCAAGAATTTAGTTCAATCTAAAAAATAATGCACATAGAAGTTTTGTCAAACAAAACTTAATTGTTACTCGCACCATCTATATAGAAATCTTTTACGCTAATAATGATACTAATGGAACTTGATCATATCCGTATGTCTCTTTCCTTTTCTACTACTTCGATTACCAATTGGAAGTTGATATACAGCAATTGACAAAAATTCCGCAGCTATGAAAAAACTACTTCAATGAAGGTCTTTTATCTTGAAATTTGTATCACAAGTAGAGTTCGATGAACGCTGATCGTAGGCACAAACTTGGATCCATTCTCGCTGGCAAAGCTGAGATATCAAGCGAAAATAGGAATTTTTCTTATATTGACATATCTCATACTGCAGACAATATTTCTGAGCGATTCACTCATCAGTAGAATAGGTATAATTTCTTGTCTATTTGATAAAATTTTTATCACAAACTGATATAATTTCGTCAAGTTATGAATCAATCTCGGGTTTTTTTGTTACACTCATTTATGCCTCAAAATATCTGGATACGTTTTATCTTTTCACTTCAAATTTTGAGTATAGAATGCTCTATAAATTCTTTATAAAAATTCAGATTCACATTCATCTTTACCTCAACATTGATACCCATATGAAATCATCAAATTTCGTTAGATTGAATTGATGTTTCTACTTTAGCTAGGCCACAGTGTGAGCTACTTGTCGATGTAATAAGATCACATTTATCTCATAAAACTCGAGAGAAACAACGTTTCTTCTGCACTTCTTCATCATTTCCATAAACTCAAACAATGCAGTTCATTGAAAACTATCACTACATTTGTGTTGTTACTATATTTAGTCGTAGAAAGAGGTGATGAATTCTATCAATTTTGAATGCTTTGTCCATTATTATCTCGGGAATCGAGTTCTCGTGTGCACGGCTTCCGAATTTTATTTTTCAACTATTGACTTTGAATACTAAGAATGAGGCAAACGGAAACTTGAGACTAAAGTGCGGCAAAACAGAGTTTAGGAATTACTACAAGCGGGAACTCTGCTTTCGAGATAACGATGGACAAAGCATTCAAAATTGATGGCATTCATAACCTCTTTCTACGACTAAATATAGTAACATCACAAATATAGTGATAGTTTTCAATGAACTGCATTGTTTGAGTTTATGGAAATGATGAAGAAGTGCAGAAGAAACGTTGTT
The DNA here is from genome assembly GCA_022393335.1 of Macrotrachela quadricornifera. Classification (NCBI taxonomy): domain Eukaryota; kingdom Metazoa; phylum Rotifera; class Eurotatoria; order Philodinida; family Philodinidae; genus Macrotrachela; species Macrotrachela quadricornifera. Next base: position 95,820 of record JAJEKB010021302.1, on the reverse strand, counting down.
TCTCTCGAATTTTATGAGGTAAATGTGATCTTATTACATCGACAAGTAGCTCACACTGTGACCTAGCTAGAGTAGAAACATCAATTCAATCTAACGAAATTTGATGATTCCATATGGGTACCAATGTTGAGGTAAAGATGAGCGTGAATATGAATTTCCATAAAGAATTTATAGAACATTCTATATTTAAATTTTGAAGTGAAGAGATCAAACGTATCCGGATGTTTTGAGACAAAGAACGGCTCCAATCGTATAAATGAGTGTAGCAAAAAATCCGAGATTGTTTCATAACTTGACGAAATTATGCTAGTTTGTGATAAAAATTTTACCAGATAGACAAGAAATGATGCCTATTCTAACGATGAGTGAATCGCTCAAAAATATTGTCTGGAACATGAGATATGTCAATATGAGAAAAATTCCTATTTTCGCTTGATATCTCAGCTTTGCCAGCGAGAATGGATCCAAGTTTGTGCCTACGATCAGCGTTCATTGAAGTACTTTTCTCCTAGCTGCGGGACTTTTGTTCACGGCTGAGTATCAGTTTTCAAGTGATGAAGGACATCCAGTGAAATGCGACAATAAAGAGCAACTATGTTTCAAAACGAATGACATTGATCAGTTAAAAAAACAAACTACTCGTGTTTCATTTACTTACTCATGCCATGAAAAAAACAATGCACTAACGAATAACTGAAGTATTTCTTTAGAACACAAAGATGAAATCTGATGGTGATTCGATTTTAACGAATACTTCTCTCATGTTTGAATCAACTAAATAAACATATGCGTCTAAGACATTTTGTAATCCTTTGGTTTATTTGCGATAAGCCCATCTCCAAGTGTATGCGCAACATTTGGAGCAGATTATTATATAGCCTACATACTTTTTGCTGTTCGCTAAATCTTTTGTTTTTATTAAGAACTGAATACATATTTGTGACATACCTTTTATGAATAAACTACGAATGAGGACTATGACTTTTATATTTTGATCACATGAGGGAGATACAAAACAACATTGCTTTAAACATAAATGTATATCAATGAAGTAGACTGTTGAAACAGAAATGTTTAAGACGACTATGAAAGGAGGGTCATATGCCGAAATAAGCTGTATGTTCGTTCGCTTGCAGAGAACGTAAAAAAGGTTTTATTGATATTCTTCTAGATCGCTCTTTGAATAATCCTCAGCACCATCACAGATCTCACTGGTACCCTGTAACTAGAGTGTCAACCGATGGGATGTTCTCACTATGTTAGTCTTAGCAAATCAGATTTCTAAGATTCAAAGTTGGACCAATCACACAAGTCAATCAGATTTTTAGAGCTCCTGAGTGAAGTAATGACACCTTTTTACGACATTGGTTCTAGTCAATCGGATCTAAATGGACAAAAGGTTGCAGAACTAGACAGTATTTTCAGTTCAGATTTCGGGAAAGTATTGATTTGGTGTAAGTATAAATGTTAGTAGAATTCTGCTGTCTGTCTTTATTAGTAATAATATTTGGTTAGAGAACAGGACGTATACTTTATCGTTCGTACTGGTAGTTAAGAAAATGGTGAACGGCACTGTTGGTACATCATGGTATTTTTCGTGCTATATGGTAAAGTGATAAGCGAGAAACCAGAATTTATTAGCATCAAATGAAAGCACTCGGTACCAAACCAATAGGGTTAAAATATTAGCGGCCCTTATTTTGTCGACAAGGAGATAATCAATAATCACGGTTCTAGCGATCTGAGCATATAGTAGGAACAGTACCAGACTCATATTGTTGTCAAGAAGAATGAACATGAATGGGACTTTATGTCGTGATTTAGTTGTTCTACGTGTAAATCAGAATATTTTTTGAAAGAGTTTCGTTACATTCGTTTTTTCCATCAATTGTTCTTTTTACGAGCGAAAGTCTCCAAATGTTACCCAAGGATTTCGATGAAACCTATATGAATTTTTCAAATATAGTACACAGATCTCAAATATGGAAAAATAAGCAGTTGAGATTTAACCGATGACAAAATTTGGGTAAAAATATTTTTGCATTAAAACCCTGAGGAGGACTACAGATAAATTTTAAAAAATCATAGAAGGAGAGAGTCGTTTTGCTTGGAAAACGACATCCTTCAAAACACACGATGCTTTCCTGCGACATAGTAACGTTAGGTGACAGGAATATTTTAATATCAAAATGCCTTGTATATATTTTCCGTCAAAGAAAGCAACTATCAATTTAGTTTATTTATGAATCGATAAGCTTTTTTAAATGCGATCAAATGATAATAAAAAATGAAGAAAAAATATATTGCCATCTGGAAAAGGTCTCAAAGACAGTATTGTGGGGACTTGATTTTGATGATTTTTCAGTCTTTGTTCACGGCTTTTGTTTATAAAAGTTTTGGATATAACTTAAAATGATATGATATTCTGAATCAGTGTGAAAAACTGAGTATGTTAGTAGAGATAGCATTTTGATATTAAAATATTTCCTGTCAGCTAACGTTACTATGTCGCAGGAAAGCATCGTGTGTTTTGAAGGATGTCGTTTTCCAAGCAAAACGACTCCCTCCTTCTATGATTTTTTAAAATTTATCTGTTGTCCTCCTCAGAGTTTTAATGAAAAAATATTTTTACCAAAATTTTGTGACCGGTTAAATCTCAACTGCTTATTTTTCCATATTTGAGATCTGTGTACTATACTTGAAAAGTTCATATAGGTTTCGTCGAAATCCTCGGGTAACATTTGGAGACCTTCGCTCGTAAGAAGAAACAGAAATTGACATCGCATAGATACGAAATTGAGTAAATTTTTGGTAGTCTTTAATGCTGATGGTCAGGCTAATACAATGGAACACCTCCAAAAGAGATCAGACAGCTTCAAGAAATAATGAATTAATTAAAACGAGACATACATATCCAGTTTCATAGAATCGCCCAAATTTTATTGAAGTGCTCAAGAAACACTGAAACAAAGCTCATTAAAGTATTAATTAACTCGCATACTTCCACCCTGGGTCAATTTTGTCCGTCCACTCGAGGGGGTACACAGGAAGGAAAAAAATATCGGTAGTACGAGGGTTAATATTACACTCTCTTGCAGCAATGCCACCAGTAACTTTTCTTTTCGATTTTTTCAAACATTACAACGAAATAGAATGATGACGGTATACTGCTTTTAAGTCATATATAAGCTATCAAATTAAGGTGTATACATTTGTATACCTGCGTTTTGCATTCGTCTACCAGTCAACTATCAATCTTTATTTGATATGAGGAGCGTTCGATGTTGATAAGCTTTGAGTGATATTTTCAGTTGTGGATTATTGTTTTGCATAGAAGTATAATGTAAAAAACAACTCACAAATATTTAATAAAGTACCTAGAAGCCATGACATTTATGTACTCACACTTGGCCCTATTGTTTCTCATTTATAGAGAGACATACATAAGGGATTTATTCGAATGTTTTGTGTGACATTATACCATACATTGCGCCTATTTAATGGGTAACATTAATATATCTTTGTATAAAGAGTGTTGTGTAAGTAATGGTCTTTTTTTAATTTTCTTTTTATCTTTGTTATATTTAAAGGAAACCGCGTCTAAAGTTTCATCAAAAAGAGAAATTTATATTCTGGATTTTCATTTTTTTAAAAATACACAAGAATAATATTTTATCTAGTTTAGCATTAAAATCGATCACGTCAAAAATGAAAATAATTTGGCGATGAAAAATAAACATCAATCGTGTTTTAGAATTCTCCTACATTGATTTTCAATTGATGTTTTCTTCATCACCAGATTGTTCTCATTACGTTAAGTATTTAAAATAAATCAAAATACAGGTTATTTGATTGTTTTTTTGAAAACCTTTCCAACATTCTCATTGATAAAGCGCTTTCGCATGAATTATGCAAAGTGATTGGAATTTATTAAGAATCATAGCGTATACATTGTCTTCCTTTGCATATTACCAGAATAGAAAGAAGACTAAAATGCGACCACTATTTAGCAGATAAACATTATCTTTCAGATGATCTACTTCAAGTCGAACATTTTCATTATTACACTTTTGTACCATATTTTACAACTTAAATTTAATGGTTTGCTAGCGACAAATGTTGGACTTCAAACACAAAAAGGAACAATATATGGACGACAAACTCAATCTTCGATTGAATATTTAGGGTAAGATGACAAGAAGAAAGTATGAAACAGTGGGTCACTTCTACTTTAGTCGGGGAATCAAAATTAATCAAATAAATTTAGGATCCAATAGAAATCCTGATATAAATATGCATGTTTTTCACCCTCACTCTTACCCTATAATTCTGAAAAGTAATCAACATCTTTGAATATTTTATCATATAGAATTCAATATGCAAAAGTCAGCAGATGGAAACCTCCAATTGATCTTGCGTCAGATACTTTTCCTAATGGCGCATTTAATGCAACTTCATTTGGTCCATGTTGTCCTCAACCAACTGTAAAAATATATATCGACAGACAAGATGAACAATGTTTGTATCTAAATATTTTTACTCCAATCAATGTATCAAATCAATCATTATTACCAGTTCTCGTCTGGATTCATGGTGGTGCTCTCCAAACTGGTTGTTCATCACAAGGTATTCCTACTGTATACAATGGAACAAATATTATTGCTAATTCTCTTCAACCAGCTATCATCGTAACAATTAATTATCGATTAGGTGTTCTAGCTGATTTGTATTTACCAGCTTTAGTTGAAGAAAATTCATCAGACTGGCCAACAGCTGGTAATTATTATTATTTAGATATGTTATCAGCATTACGCTGGGTAAATAAAAATATTCGAGATTATGGTGGCAATCCAAAAAATGTTTTATTATTTGGAGAAAGTTCTGGAGCTAATGCTGTTGTTGATATTGGTGCATTAAAAGGATCAGTCAATCTTTATCAACATATTATATCGGAATCAGGTGGAGCTGGTCATTATATATATTATTCAAATATTAGTGATGCAATCCAAGTATCAAATAAGGTTGTGCAAAACATGAATTGTACACATGAAAATAATGCATTAACTCTTGCATGTTTACGTAATTCTCCAATTGAAGATTTGATTGTGGCATTTGGTCGTCGTATGGCAAAACCAATTATTGATGGATATTTTTTTCCTTATTATCCTCCTTTGGCAATAAAAAAGGGTTTATACAATGCAAACATTACAATGATTATGGGGAACAATGAACAAGAACCTCTAATGTGTTTTGAAAGACCAGATATGAATTCAACAGAGGCAATTTCAATGCTAAGTCAAATGATACCACCACAGTGGTTACCACTGATCGTCAATAATTATCAGCTCAATAGTTGTTCTTCCAATAGAAATGTTAGGAATCGTTGCTGTGATGTTGTTCACTTATTAATAATAGATAAATTATTTGATTGTAATGTTCAACGAATATACAATAATTTATATATGAAATATCAACAATCGCACAAGCTATATTGGTATCATCTAGATTGTAATCCAGGAATATGTCCCGAATTATCAGTAGAAGAAGGTGCTGGTGTATGTGGTCATGTAGATGAAATTCCATTCGTTTTTGGAACTGTCAGTTCCTATAATTCAATGAATTCCCACAACTGTACATGGGATAGTCAAACACGAAGTTTTTCAAATCAAATCATTTCACATTGGATCAGTATGGCTCAAAATGGAGAACCGTTACAATCATGGCCACAATATTCTCCAACAGCAAAAAAATATTTTCAAATTACACCCTATCATAACTTTTCACCTGAACCATGGTATCGAGACTGTTCTGTATTTGATCAACTTGAAGATGAACAAATACGTATTATGTTTCCCATAACTAGTAGTGAACCATATCATTAGTATAAGAAATCTTCTCATATTTTTAATTACTATGTTTTATATGGAAAGAATGATCGTCAATTAAAATAATAAAACTTTTTCATTTCAATCATCACTATGTTTTATGAAGGAAATGTGCAAAAATGAATAGAGAAACCTTTTAACTCTGGTTGGTTTGTGAATGAGATTTCTGAAGATTGGTAATAAGTGATTGATAGAGAAAATGTAGGATAGTATCACATGCACCTGTCTAGTTAAATTAGATTTGACGACAAGGTAAAAAGTCACAATAGATTCAATTATCTTTGAAAATGAAATAGAGTAAGTTTTCATGCGAGAATAGTCGTTTGGTTTAGTTGTTTCATTATCAATTTATTTGAAACTTGAAGAATTTTCTCACAATGCTAACTATTTGGTCAGACACAAGTACTATCCTTTGCGCGATAGTAATCTTTCTTACAGAAGCAACCCTTCTTGCACATGGCAATATAGGGTCGGATCGATTCACCTATTTGATAGGTGAAAACATCATAGGTTAGTAGACAAAATGAGCCACATCGTTTCTACTTTTTCGTGCATTCTTCTCTCTTAATACATCGACTTCCGGTTGCATTTAATTCTCGAACACATCCATCTTTACAGAAACAATTAAATCTGCACATCATGAGCCATATGAACGGTTTATAATCACATATTTCAATGCATGTCAAACTACATGTAAATAATTAATTTTTGCCACATTGTTTGGTTTTTAGTCAGGTATTAATGGAAGAGATTTTATACTTGTTTTCTTATAGAAACATGCCGGTTTGTGCAAAACCAAGACGGAGAAAAGTAAAAACAAAACGCACACAAGAACGCAAATGTAACATCATGTGAAGAGAAAGAAAACTTAATCAGAAGTTGATCATATGTCAATGTCGAGTATTTATATGTGATAATATGATTGAAGGCAAACATTTATTCCTCAAATGAAGACGACTAGACCGAAATAAGAAAATCCTTAACATATACATAGGGCACTACAAAACTTTTTTCACCCGGCTCTTCTAAAAGTCTTAGTTTCCATTCAAGTATTCTGTTATAATGCTTAGACATATTTAGGAATATGTGCAAAATTTCAGACTTCTAAGTCTTGTACTTTGTTGTAATCTTCCATTTCTTTTAAGTGAGTAACATGCTATTTTCTATACACTACATAACGGATGTTTTATAATAAATGACAGAAGTTTGAAATTTGTATTTTTATCCTTACAAAAATTTTATAAAAATAGAAACAAAACATAGCAGAAGATGAAGCATGAAAAGCTCTACAATCTACAATATAAAGCTTATGTGAATTGCGTACTTTTTCTTTCAAGATAAACAGTATTCTGAGTGATCAATTCTCGGCGCTGCGATAGTTAGTTCAGAGAATTTTGATTTTATTTTCAAAATAAGAAGGACACACTTAAAATAAAACTGTTGTTTGTAAATCATAGAGTTTTTCATGCTGCATCTTGCCACATATTTGATTTGTTTTTATAAAAACGTATTGGGTGATAAAAACATGAGATACCAAAAATAGACGTCTTCGTTTGTGAAGAATTTTTGCATTCTAGGAAATTTCTCCCTCATAGTTTTGGTTTTTCCTTGTTATCAAAAGTCTCATATAAAGTATAATGTGCTCTTTGTAAATTGTGGAGTTTTTCGTGCTGTATCTTGCGGTGTATTTTGTTTTTTTTTAAATAAAATATATTAGATGATAAATAAGAAAAAATTACGTTCGTTGCATACGAAAAAGAAATACTTTTTCAGCATCGAATTTTGATCATTCAGAATTTTGTCAGTTTTTACATTAAATAAATGGGACTGTTAAATAAGCTTTCTTTTGTAATTTGTAGAGCTTTTCACGCTGCATCTTCTGCTATATTTCGATACTTTAATAAAATATATTTCGAGATCAAAAAAATGAAAAGCAAAGTTTTATTATTTATGATGAGTACTTTGTTAGCAGGCTGTGTGCATCTACTATAAAAAAGATGACAGTTTATAGCGAAGTACAAGACTTGGAAGTCTGAAATTTTGCACATATTCTAACATATGTCTAAGCATTATGACGGAATATTTGAATGCAAACTGAGGTCTTTAGAAGAGCCGGATGAAAAAACTTTTGTAGTGCCCCATGTATTATAATCTGGATGATGGTGCACAATAATCGGATTGATAATCTTGGTTATCATTACAGGATTTGCTAGTTTTAATCCTAAAATTTTCCACTGGACCGCTGTTCATATAGAAAATGTTGACCATCTTCTTCGTCGAACACTTCTCGGCTTTTAATTAGGATGAGTTTCGTGAATTCAAATCATGGGTTTTCTTGCTCTGGGTTGCATTTTGTCATCGAAACAATCGCCAGTGTTATTGAAATTTGAGAAGATCTTGACCGATGTAATTTGCATCACAAAACCGTTCGATCAGTTGTTGCTTACTCTCTTGAACTAGAGCATAGAATCTTTATATACGTCTCCGAAATAGAGGGTTAATAATAAATTGTACCTTTATTCTGTAGACGACGGATGGCGGTGACTTTTTCTTTGTCTTTTCGCCGGTGCTCGAGTTGAGTCGATATTCAGCTTTATTTGCACGAATGAAATCGAGAAACTCCTACATTTAACCATGTCTAGGACACGCAGTTCTCATCATATACTGGCTTAGTCTTTGAACATTTTTTTAAAAGAAAAATCGGCTAGTCCTAATAGCCAAAATATTTCAAGATCGTCAACTACTTTGGCAAAGTTTCGCATTTCTTTAGTTCAACCAATTCCGATAACATATTTATACTTAGCTTGGTTGGTTTGACTTTTCGTTATTGAATAGGTGCTACACTGTAAAAAATATTCGTGCTTAAAAGAATCCTACATACTGGATGAAATGAAGCCATAGCTTTCTTTCACCGCTGGTATTCAGTCAAATCCTTCAAGCACGATAACTTGCTCGTACTCTTTTGCGTGTAGAGAATGCGTTCTTACACAGTTGCAATTAAGGTTTTATTTTCTTCATTCTCTTCTGTTGTATCAAAATAGAAGTAGAATAGCAGAAGAGAGAACACTGAAAACATAGAAGATTGGGTAACCAATAGAACTTGTCTATAAGTCCATAAGTCAGAACATGGGTACCAGTCTCACAGTAGTACTATGACTTCTCGTCCAGCGAATTTTCTGAAAAACTCGCGTACGGTGGCACAATATGTTTTGTAGAATTGCTTTTACATTACAGCGTAGATTCAAATAGTCGGATAACTCAGATATCGAAGTAAAAACAGTTCTACTAAATGTATTGTGCTACCATGCGTAATGATTCATTTTCTAGAAGATCCGCTGGACGAGTGCTTTTATACCAGTAATGTGAGACTGGTACCCATACTGCTCTACAGGCATATAGACAAGT
>JAJEKB010021302.1:46311-61530 GCA_022393335.1 Macrotrachela quadricornifera | reverse complement strand
ATGAATAATTTATTTTTTCTTTCTCTCAATTGATAATTGGTAAACATTTTACATTCATTAATCTAACCATATTACTAATATGTGTTATTTAAATTTTCATGTAAGAAAAGATAGCAACGGATTTGACTATTTTCTATGAATAGAGGTTGACCAACCCATATTCACCAACCCCGTTCAAATGAACTAATCAATCGTTTAAAAAGTTCACTTGAACCGTTTTAAACAATTCAGTCTATGAGATTATCCATTAGTTCTTCAACAACAAAACTAAAGGCATATCCTAGGATCCTTTAGCAATACATTATAGTGGTACCCTTAAGGCCTGCCCTCCACTCAAAAGTCGATCTCAGTCCAGGAACGTTCAAATGGGCTGAGATTTTGAGCATATGTTGAGGCTGAAGTGAGGAGGTTGTGGTCAAATTTTCAGCTCGATACTATGACGTTTGGCAGAGATATGAATCAAACAAGGGTAAAAAATAGCACATTTTCTGTCCAAGATTTCTCGGTCCAGTCTCATGCCATACGTTTATTTTTTTTTCATTAAAAAAAGCATGTCAGGATGCGGAGCACCACAGAGTCCTTTTTTTTTTAAATTCCTACTTTTTTAGCGAAGAAAGCGGCTTACAAATTTAATGACTCAAAACAGGTGCCAAAAATGAGTGTCTAGTTACATAAATGTCTATATATATAATAAAAAATAGAACTTAATTTAAAAAAGGACTCTGTGGTGCCCTACATCTCGACACGCTCTTTCAAACAAAAAAAATTAAATATATTGAAAGAGGCTGGACCGAGAAATCTTGGACAAAAGATCAAAAAAACCATAAACCTAGAAAAAAACGAAAATAATTTTTTGTTTTTTTGAAAATAAGCATGGTTTTCAAGAAGACATTAATGAAAATTATCCAAAATTTTGGGCAAAATCAGGTGCCGAAGAAAAAATAATGTGGTTTCTGAAAGATCTGAAGACGGGCTATCTTCCCATGCATTTATCTTAATTTCGAAATTTTTGACGAAAATTGACTTTTTTTTGAGGGGGAGGCCTTAAATGTATAGATAGTTGTTCTCTTGCACACGAAAAAAATCAAATGATTATCACGATCAAATGCAATTTTCTATGGCGACTACATGCCGTCAGAAATCATTCAATCTCAATCAAATTTAAAAGTAGAAATTTCGATTCGTAAAAGTGAAAACAATATGAAATCATTTATTTTTTTGTTTTCCAATCGGTGTGTCCGTATTTTCCAACAAATATTATTGTGTTTATAGGTCTTTTGCTTCAATTTTTTGTTGTTGTCCAAGTTCGTTTTCTTCCTCATCGTCGGTGCTGACGAACTCAAATAAATATTTAGCCAGATTATCGAGAGTTTCCTTTACGTCCTTAACCATAGACGAATAGATACGATGCGATTTACAACAGTATTTGTGACTTATTGTCCAGTGGTTCGTTTGACATGTTTTGTCACAATACAGGGCGATCATACAGCGAGCACATTTCATTAACTTCAGCTCGTTGTCGCTACCTTCTAACTTATTGCAGCTCCAACAATGATCTGGTGACAGTGGTTTATAGTGTAATGGATAACTGGTTTTATCAAAAATATGAGCCAACACTTGAGCGTCGGTTGCCTTGACGCATGGACGTAGGGGAATATGTTCTTTGATTTCGTGTGACATCGTGGTGAGTAATATTTGGATGGAAGTGGGAAAAACTTCCACTTTTTTAAACTTTTCATCAATCCTAACGCATACATCTGATTTTTGTCGGTTAGCGAAATGGACACATACTGTATGTCCTTGTTTGAGGAGACCATAATCAAACGATGTGCCTACTGATGAGCTATTACAGAAATCAATGGATATATTATTCTTTCCTTCAATGTCACGCACCAAAATCCGATGATGAGCCTTGTTATGAGGAGCATTAAGTGTGTTTGTGATTTCGCCGAGAAAAAACCAGGCTCGAATGGGTAAATAAGTGTCGAAACAGGCCTCCCGATAATAAGTTCGTAAACGACATTCGTGTCCTGCGATCGGAAGACTATTATAGCAAGGGAATAAATTGTGATTGGTGAACACCACATTGCGTACTGTGTCTGAACGTCTTGCTAGCATACTCTTTCCAGTGCTAATTTTTTTAGTGGTAGATGGTCGCATTGCTTGGATCATCCTTATCATCGCCGCTCTTGTTTCAACAGTTTCGAAACCGGTGCCATATAACATTTTATTCGCCTATTTATAGAATACGCAGACAACAAATTAACGTTAACTCGTCTTGCAACTCACGAATTCATATATGAAAAGGCTGCTCTCTTTATTACATCTATTTCTTTTTTTTTGTTAGTCTTTATTCATACGAAGCACTCGAATGCATGAAAGGAGAATGTAAGAGCAAGACGAGATTATGATTAGCGACTGACGCCGCTTTCAGGCAGTGAAAAGAAAATTCATCAATGTAACAAGCGACGCTTATCGCGCTTGAAAATCTGTTGTTGTCATATCGTGGATGGCAGAAAAGAAAAAAAAGACCATGCCGCTGTTGCCATCGTAATCAATGGGTTTTAGGTAACTTTTTTGTAGCTCTCTCAAGCTAGATTTTTAGTCAACAATTCAAGAAATCTCTCTACCTGAGGGCGTGGCATTCAGTTCGGTGAAACTTCAAAAAATGTTTTTTTTTCAAAATCAATCAAGACTTCTGTTTCTGATACCCGAGTGAGAACAGCAACAGCTTAGCATTAACTGCAGGCTTACAGATCATTGTTCTCACCACTTTTTAAGAAGATGTACACACTCTAAGAAAAGGCTATCCTAACGAAGAATATACGAAAATATGGAGACATTCATTCAACTGTAGTTTATTCATCAGAATCTATCATAATCGATCAAACATTGATCTAGTATATTACGTAAAAAACACTTAACTTCATTTTAAATTAAATTAAATATCCACCCCTAAATCGGAAAATCCTAATCAAAATTTTTTTTTGGAATTTTTTTTAGGGATAAGTTTTGGTGGGCATCGTCTTAAAGTCTAACGGCTGAACAGATTGAGCTCACTCGTACGCCAGTTGCATTATCCCTAAATAGCCTCTCCAAAGAGCATATTAAAAAAATTTCTTTTTATTTATATTTCAAAAAGAGAAGGGTACCTTTAAAATATTAAATGGGTCCCGTCTGTTTGGTATTCTGAAAACAAAAGTGTTCACGCTCATATGAGCATTTGATGAGTGTGAGTTGTACACCCCTACTTCAAACTGTATTTTGGTACAAATTAAGCTAAGATTACTATGATAATCTATGCAAAATCGATAGCGAAAAAGATATTTATTTGGAAATAACTATTAAAATCTTCTTCAAGTTTATTGAATTTGATATAGATAAACGTCACTAAACTTGCTCTCTCTAATGACTCACACTGGGCAACCAGGCGGACATGACCTCAAGTTCTATTTTTCAAAGTTCAAATATTGGAATGAATACGTCTATGGTTAGTCTATCTTACCCTAAAACTAGATTTCCAGAAATCAAGTCGAACCCTGGAAAAGCCCATCGTCGAAAAATGTCTTCATAAACTGGTAATAATACGGAGATGATTTCTTTTATAAACTTACGAAAATATTTTAAAACAAAAAACCATCTGGATCTAATGATTAGCCTATAAGCTTCACTGTGTGAAAAAATTATTTCGACCGAACTAGAAATGGAGTAGGAAAACAGCGATTACTGGGCCCAAAAGTAGGTCGAAAAACTGGTCATACCGTATTTTGTAAACGCTCAATACAATTTACGCCCGATTGAGCTCAAACTTTCACCAATTATTCTCCTACATACGATCTATCGTTGGCCATAGCGCGAACTTATACCACTGAACACAAACAGAAATAGTGACTTCCCAAAGACCTGAATTTCTGCCTCGGAATCGTTAATTTGACGACTACAGGGACATTTAAAAAAAAACCAAGGTGATATTCAGATTCAGCTCGCCGAGCTACATCGAATCATATATAACTGTAAGTACTTCTCGAAAAAAAAAGATGGGTTCTGTGTCCAACAAGGTTCTAAGGACGTGCCTTTCCGTATTTTTTAAATCCTCAACACAGTTTACATCGAATTGATCTCAAAATTTTTCTAACTATTCTTCCAGGTTTGGCACATCGTTGACCATAGCGCGACTTCGCAATGATGAGCTTAACCGATGCTATGAGTCTCCTAAAAATGAGGTTTTTGCCCCCGAATCCCTATTTTTTAAAACAAGGCATCATTTTGGTGCAAAACTAAGGTGATATTCGGAATCAGCTCGCTGAACTGCATCTATCGATACAGTGAAACCTCTCTATGGTGGACACCATCAGGACATTTCAAAAGTGTCCACTGTAGAGAGGTGTCCACTTTATAGAGGTGAGGTATTTTCTAAGGCAATGCTTTTGGAGGCGAAATAAATGCGTTTTTTCAACATCTGAAGATTATTAGTGAATAAGATAGATAGCTACTTTTCATCATTAATTCTTTTTACATTAAGTTTTGCTCTCGAAGAACGAATAGTTGTTAAAATACAATCAAATCTCTCTTGCATACCTCATCAGACTTTTCAAAAATCTTCATCATAGAGAATTATATGGCGATGTCCACTATAAAGAGGTTCATTTTCAGCAAAAAAATAACACTTGGGCCTTTTAAAACTGTCCATTATACGGAGGTGTCCACTATAGAGAGTGACCATTATGTAGAGATTCAATTTCAGCAAAAAGTTCTCCGTCGGACCTCAAAGTGTCCACTATGAGAGGCTTTACTGTATATAATAAAAACCGGATCCGCTACATTTTGTCGACATATCACTTTTCCGACGCCACTTTGCCGACGCCACTTTGCCGAAAGATTGTTTTGCCGACAGATATAATTTGCTGACAACTTGTTTTGACACCGTAGTTTGTTCATATTTCAGTCCACCAAATCTAGTAGTTTATATAGTGCAACACGAGAAGTGAAATAACTAGTTCTCGTCTGACAGAAAGTAAATATACTTACCTTTTGTAGATTTAATCACTTCAGCATAGCTGCTTGAATCGCTTCCACTGATTTGACTTGAAGCCATGATCAAATTGTAATTTAGTTCACTGGTAACAGTTTATCAACGGGATACTTGGTTTAATTGATATAAAATCAGCGTCTGATTTTATTTCGAAAAATATTCACTATATATAGGTGAACGAATTGGAAAAATCCGAAGGATATTTCGAAATAACCATAAACGCGAAGGGTATATTCCAAAAACAGGTAAAAAACAAGAACTGTTGGAAAATACCATATGTGACGAAAAGGAAAGAACGAGAAGAGATATATGTATATCGTATATGTCATCTATACGATATAATAGATGAGAAGAACGAAAAAGAATATAATATTGAATCGTAGTATAATACAGTTGAATTTTGAAAAATTTGTTGGTGCCGTACTCTAAACAAATGGCAATTTTTTTTACTTGAAATTCTTTTCGGTAAAATAAAACCTTTCGGCAAAGTGGCGTCGGTAAAATGATATGTCGGCAAAGTTATTTTCGGCAAAGTGATTGCGTCCCGTTTGCTTTGACTCACACCCTCATCCTCACCTTTAATATTGAAAGTAAATATCTGAAATCTGGTTCCAGACTATTTTTAAAATGAGAGGTAGTTTAGGCCGTCTCATATATTGTATTTGAACAAGAATTATCAAATTTAAGATTGAAAGTAAATATTTGATTTCGTGATGAAAAGTGAGATATCAACGATGAGATATTTGTTGAAAGTTGGCACCAATTTGAGATTTGTCATGACCTCCTTCTAATGATGTTTTTTGTATTTTTATCAATGATCTATTAGTTCATTAGAACAGCAAAATGATTCTAAGGAACTAGAGACGGAGAAAAAAGATCTCTACACTAAGCAATATCATTATTCTTTATTACCAGTAAAATAAATCATTTATTTTTTTTCTTTATTCAGCCACTCTTTTGTTCACCAATTATATAGGGTATATTAAATTTTTTTAAGCCATTTTTTCAGATAAAAAATACAAAAAACTAGAAAAATATTAACAAGTGTTAAAAGAACTGACATTTTTTATTTAGAAAAGAAATACGAACTTTTTCAATAAAATCAGTTTTTTTTATAATAAAAGAAGATAGAATAAAAATATCAAAGCCAATATTGTGACAGAATGTACAGACAAGCTGACATCATAAGTGTTTTGAAAGATTTATCGCAATGAAACAAATATAGATTTTTTTTAATCGCTAGTCAATATACTGTAAAATGCGTTTCTTGATTCACTTCCCAGTTCACATGGAAATGTCGCACTTAGGCTGACATACACATAAACGTGTGATACGTTCAAGCGACCTATTAAGTGTTAAATAGTTTCTGAAATGCACTCACTATTCAACTTGATACTTATTTTACTGTTTCATGTATGTGCGGGCTTTCTGTTAGTAGACAGAGTTCGGACAGACCTCTGTCCTGTTATCGGCTATTATGGCTCGTTTTGTCCAGATTCCGGCACTCAATTTCACTCACTGAAACGAACCACGACCGCTTTGGTACCACATGCCGTTGGTATGACTATTGATTTGAGCACGGGTAAAATAAAGTTACCAGCTTTACAGCTCACCTACAATTCAAAATCGCAGGTTCCAGATGAAGTCATTGTAACGACAGCAAACAGTGTCGAACGTTCTGAACCGAATGTATATGTGTTTAAAACAGAAGAAGACTTCATTCGCTTATGGGGACAGGATTCTGGTAGCTGGATGGGAGGAGAATTTGGGCATGCCAAAGATGTGTTGCATGTCTATAATAATTTTTTCATCGAAAATCAAGCTACAGCTATAATCCAACAGCTATATCCACTTTATACACTAACAATGAATTCCATTGATACTATACCCACATTAAATCGGCATGCTCAACGAGCTGTTAACCAGCTACCATCCGTCTACGATGCGGAAATTTATAGACATTTTATAGATATTTGGGGCACGCATATTGCCGTAAAAACTGAACTTGGTGGCATGCATGAACAGCAAACACTGTTCAAATATTGTATTTGGAAATCACAATATTTTCCTGGCGGCCTAACCGATTCGGAATTGAAATTACAACTGAAGCAGGATTTGGTTTCATCTGCTTCTATGAACAATAGCTATTATAAAGAACGACGGAAAATAATATTGGATCATCTCATTGGTGGTGATGTAAACGTCAGCAATTTTGATCAGTGGAAGAAAACACTCAGTTCCAGTCCAGCTCTATTGAAAATTTTGAAATATATTTCGTGGTCTGATGTTATTCAAAACTCAACTATTAAAACAAACTTACAAATTGCAACCACAGATCGCTTCAAATCAGCGGCTGCCGCTCGAGCGACCGGAATCGATCAGATTAAGCGACAGAAATTAACTGATCCTTTTTCACAAATACCAGCACAAGTTGTCGTCGGTCACGGACCCCGTGGTCTAGTTCCACCATCATGGGAAATTGGAAATGTAATCATATTGAATGATACGCAACAATGTCGAGAAGGCTTATCACTTAATGAATCGAAAGCAAAATGCAACACGGATACTAATATCACATCATGGAATACTGTAAAACTCACAGAACCATTAAGATATGAGCGTAATACGTTAACTGGCGAGTTCAGAACGATACGTCTAAGAGATATCGTGAATGGACAACGTAAGCAACATTTTCTTTCTTTTGTACGAGTAAAATTACTCTTTTGCTTTTAGATATAGAACGTTTTGGTCCTTGGGTTAAATCTGGCTGTTCAATCCTACCAACATCATGGTCAAAGATGAACGAACCACCACCATCATCAACTGTCGTATCAATGATTTGTGCCGATTGTATACCAACAACAAGTGGAGCAGATCAACAATTGTTCTCATGTGAATGTCCAAGTTATTAGACGGCTGTAGAATTATACTCAAGATATAGACATTGAAACAAGCATGCAGTTAAATTTTATTTGAGCCAGAGCAAACTGTTTTTGGTGCATACTTTGATTTTGTGTACTCATGGTATTTAAGAATAATAGAACCATAATTAACCAAGGAAATCGCTTTTTAGCTTCTCAAAATAAAAAGTTCGACTATGAAAGCATATTTGAAGTTTTCCATAGAAACTGAAGACACATTTGATGTTAGGAGAACCTAGAGCAGTTTACGCTCAAGAAACATATGCCTTCCTTTGTGCCAAAAAACAAAAGTTTACTCTATTTCCATTTCGTGCCAATTTTATCGATTTTCGTATGTCATTCAAGTCACTGCACATATTATCTGACTTTCGATGCAGAATAAATAGTGCAAAAATTATAGTAAACTTAGTAAAATTCAGAAAAAACAAAAAGAAAAAATGGCCTATACATGGACAATCTATTTATGAGCACAAGAAGTTCAGTCAACTATAGAGAAATATTATTAGCTTCTGTCAATATCTATAAAGAAATTATCACTTAGCTCCTGGATTTTCACCTCAATATCCTGTTCCACTTCCTAACTACATCTATTTGTCACGATCGTGGTGCATGAGTGTCTACCTACTTCTCGCAATAAAAAGCAACATTCTTTGTACATACAAGAACCACTAAATGTATTCATGCATAAAAAGAGAACCATATGGCCTTATCGCCAATGGAGAAACAGCTGATTATTTGACTAGATATTATTTTTAGTGATTAGGGGTGATTAGTAGTGATTAGAAGTGATTAGGGATGATTAGTAGTGATTAGGTGTGATTAGGAGTGATTAGAAGTGATTAGGGGTGATTAGAAATGATTAGAGGTGATTAGCGAATTCCTAATCAGCTGCCTCCCCTTGCTTATGGCGTATATATTTATAGGATAGATTAATTGATTTTAATGTTAGATATAAGTGCGCATAAATTTATCTATGATCTTTATTTTTTACAATGAAATAAATAACGAGTTGACAAATCAAATAGAGCTATCATTATTTAGAATAATCTGGAAAAACTATTGTTTCATTTGCGTATCTATATAAAGTATGGCGTAGAAATATTTGTAATCAAAGGCGATAGTATCAAATTGAAAACCGCTTGATTTCTTCCCCTATTACATTCAAGCCAATGATAATTCGATGACTAACCAACAAATATATCTTATTGATAAGTCTACGAACACCGAATCATTTACAATTATTTGCTCAAGTTATCATACAGAACCAACAGCGATACGCTCTTTTTGTTCTATGCGATTAAAAGATATTTTAAAGATCGTTGGTGTACTGCTCGTTCCCTTGACCGTTGGTGTTGCCACAACTATTCTATCGATACAACAAGCACGTCTCAATCAGGAAAATCGTCAAAAAGATATAGATATTGCACAACAACAACGTGAACAAGATGAACACCTAGCGAATCAAGCAGAATACGAACGACTCTTAGCTACATATTTACAGGACATATCAACATTGCTTTTGAACAATAATGGAACACTCGACCCAAACAGTATCATTCCGAGTGTTGTTCGAGCTAAGACATTGACTACATTGCATCAAATGGATGCACAACGAAAACGTCGAATAATCTTATTTCTCTATGAAACCAAATTAATTAGGGAAAACAATGACCGCCCATTAATTAATTTATTTGATGCTGATCTCGACAATTTGGATATGAGTGTACCAAAATCTAAGCAAAAATTGTATAAAATATATGAAGTGCTTAGAATACAACTTCGTGGTGCTTCTTTGATGAATTCCTCATTTGCACAGCGCCATTTCGATTCCTCGGATTTCAGTCATGCATATTTAACAAATGCGGATTTCACGTGGACAGATTCGCAATATGTGGATTTTAGTTTTGCACAGTTGTCTAAAACCGATTTTACAAATGCAACTGTTAATAAAGCTATTTTTGCACACGCTAATCTAAGTGGTTCAGTTCTATCGGATGAGCAGCTACAAACAGCACTTACTTTTGAAGGCGCTATTTTACCGAATGGTACAACTGTTCCACTGAAGAATCTTGTGAAAAATGGTAATGCAGAAGAAACATGTCCAACCACTAGTGTTGTCTCACCATCAGGATGGATTGTAACGAATGGCAGTATTTCAGCGATTTTGCGACCACCAGACAACTCTGAGCCAAATAACAAATGTTACTTTTCGTCATTGTCTTCGTACGATATTTCTGTAATGCACCAAGATATTGATTTGAGAGATTATTCTAAATGGATTATGAGGAAACGTGCGAAGTATGGTTTTAAGATTACACTTTCAGGAACCAAATATGGAAAATATCATATGATAATTAATTTGCGGCAAATATCGTCTACTGGAAGTATATTGGAAAAAGTGACAATTTGTCGTAAATATACGAAATTCATATACAAATAATACTATTGTTCGTTTTTTTTTCAGCTCGCTCGATGTACAATGAGTATTGTGGTCGGACATCGCTGGTTTATCAAGAACCCATGTTCGTTCTTTATAGAGATTTATATCCCAATGATAAAACAGATATAACAAGGGTGGATATTGAAATTATATTTAAAAAACGTTCTGATAACGAAACCACATTATCAACAAATAATATTATAACAAGTTGTGATAATATTGTTTTCAATGTTTATATGACGTCATGAGCTGTGAGTTTTGTATTACTACATTATAGAAACATTGAAAACATGAATGACTCTCATTAACCAATATGCATTGTTGTTTTGCATCTGTAACTCGCTTTTTCTTCAAGATGAATATTTTAATTGATCGTTTCTTTTAAGTTGTAATACGTTGCTTAACCTTTCCACCGCGATTCGGTTTTATCGAGAAAAATGTATGTGTTGTGAATCAGAGTCCAACGTTTATTATAAAACTATAAGGGATAACAGGGAAGAACAAGAACGATAAGAAGATGAAGAGAACAGGAGGAATGAACGAACATACATACGTATGTGTGCATATATATATATATATATAAAGGAAAGGAAAAATCATATATAGGTTATAGAAGGATAAAATGGAAATGTCCTTATATCGATGTAGGGAAGATACCAATATGTATATCTCTAGACATATTGGATAGTACCAACAAAAAATAGCTTCAATATATAGATTTTCATGAATCCCCGCGCTCGATAAATGCGTTCATTGATATTTTGAGTATGTACAGATATTTGTTTTCCTTTTTGCTTTTGGTATCATTGCATGATGAGTCTTCAAGCACATCGAAGACGATAGCTAGTCGAGTCTGTCTACAGTAACAACATAATAAAGAAGCCACATTTGCTATTTTCTTTTACATTTTTTTTCTTAGTATTGTCTTTCACTCTTCCTTTTCATTTACATGAAAGGTGAGAGTATGAGTCAATAGAGGAAAACAGAGTACAGATTTATCTGATCATTCACCAACATATCATACATCACTCTGTTAGCTCGTTGCTCGAGCGTGAATGTTTATTTATTAATATATAACAACCAGGAGCCGCGCGAGTAGGGGGGGGGTACACCCCCCAATAATTGAAAAATTTCGTTTTTTTTTCAGGGACAGAAGCTGATTTTGAACAAATTTTGCCCTAAATATCCTTTTACACCCCCCAAAAATTTTTTTTTATCTTTTTAAAACCCGCTACACTCCCGAAAAAGCTTCTGTAGCCTTTCAAAACTCGTTACACCCCTCCAATCTTAGGCCCTTCGCGCGGCCCCTGATAACAACACACGCACACACGATACTCCTCTCTATATAAAAAGGAAAAAAAGAAGATATATATATGTGTGTATAACAAAGAAAAAGAATAAAGAAAGTAAAGAAAGTAAGAAAGATAGATAGATAATACATATCAATATAATATCACATCGAAGGTGATGTACTGGCATCATCACCTCTAACAATCATCCCCCCTTATAACAGATGTGTGCCCCACACATCAAGATACTAGTTAACGATGAGGTTCTGATAACGATATGTTAATAAACCATGTTGAGGATCACTTAAAAATAAATGATTATCATTTGATTGATGGAATACTTTCATTTTTGAACCATAACAATTTAATTCTGTTTAATTTATATTTAATAGTTCAAAAAAACCAATAATTGTTTATCTTTTATATTAGAAAAACGATTTAGTAAACAATCATATATGAATTCATTTTGTGTTAGAATAAGAATTCTTATACGTGTAATTTCATATTGATTATTTTCTATAGGAAAATCAGAATATTCCATTTATTAATAATAGAGTATGCTTTTTGATGAATAACCTTCCATTATTATTATCAATCGATGATATTAATAAAATATTTTCATTTAAAATAATAAAATTTTCTCATTATTTGTTTTATTTCAATATCCAATTGTATAATTATTGACAAGTGATATATATAATATTTAAATTTAACCGTGTAAATGTTTTTTATGTATTATATTTTGCCAAAATAAGTCACGAATCTTTATTACGTAAATATTTATTATTTAAAATTTATATTTAATTAACTCAGCATATTTATATGGTGAATAATATAACTTCAATAATAAATAATAACATTATGTAATAAATGATATAACCAATAACGTAATAAATAAAGTAGCAAATAATGTAATAACTAATGTATCGAATAATGTATCACAAATAATGTAATAATTAAACTAACAAATAATGTAATAATTAAATTAACAAATAATATAATAAATAATGTAACAAATAATGTAATAAATAATGTAATAAATAATATAATGAATAATGTATAACAAATAATGTAATAAATAATATAACAAATAATGTAACAAATAATGTAATAAATAATATAACAAATAATGTGATGACTAATATAACGAATAATGTCTAACGAATAACGTAATGAATAAAGTAATAACTTATATGACGAACAACCCTAGTGAATGTACTCATCAAGAGAGTACTCAAAACGTACTCACGCTAGAAAATGCCGCGAGAACTCATGAGTACTTAGCAGATTTGAGTACTCATCGGTCGTACTCACACTGGAGTTTCCAGTATATGAGTACTACGTTTCTCTGGTCTCATAACAGTATATCCTAGTTGAGTACTTCGATCTTTCCTTTTTTATATTTGCTAGCATTTAGACCATTCAAGGTCTGGGTGTGCAGCCCTCCACTTGGGCTTTGCAGACTCTAGAAGCGTCTACTTCTCTGCGATGTCACAATCGTAGAGTGAAGTTACCTTGTTAAAATTTCCAACTCCTCGTCCAAAGAAAATCAGCGCACGATACCCTTTTCGTCCTGACACATTTCGTTCTGTATATTGAGTATTGTCAGAGAAAAAGACAACGAGTACTACAATGAGTACTCAGGATTTTCCCTATGAGTAGATTTATAGTGAAGTATTTTCTCAAGTACCACTCTGAGTACTACACCATTTTAAATACTCATGACTTTTCGAGAGTACTCGCTCGTGTAATCTGAGTACTCGTGCTTGCAAGTCGTACTCTCTTGATGAGTACATTCACTAGGGAATGTATAACAAATAATGTAATAAATAATCTAACGAATAGTGTATCACAACTAATGTAATAAATAATATAATATCAGTAATTATCTGATAAATGATGTAGTATAAATAACAAGTAACGCTCATCGCTACGACTCGCTTAACCCTCGACTGAATTCAATTTAACATTATCTCTTACTGGTCGCTAGATTCTGATCTGTTAACTATGTTGGATACATGTGCACGTATACATGGATTGCTAGCGACGACTGTTGTATAAGATTCAGTCTTTAAACTTTTTGTTACGGCTTTCGTATGGCAATGTAATGCACAGTTCCTAGTCAATCATCGTTATCCCTGGTTCACTTCACTCTTAACTTCTCGGTTTTTTATATGATATCAGCATAGACCAATGTAACACCTCATTTTCTTGCTCAAAAAATCGTTTACAGATAATATAAAAGCTAAAGCAAATTTAAGAAAATAGTGACTAGTCATTCGTCCGCGCCTCTATGCACCGTCACTCACGGCTAGCCGCGTCCATGTGAAAGTCTATTTTCACATGAGTTCACTGTTTTGTGTTCAAAACCACACTCATTCAGGTTCCACTAACTCAAAAGAATTACACAATGTGCAATAGAAGAAGCCGCTATAGGAAATTTGAAGCAAAACAAGTAAAGGCACATAAATCTATAAATAAGTGGGCCATGACTAAGTTTATGAAACATCGTTGCGAAATTTTAATTATTTTTTTTTTGCAAATAACGAATATTTTAGATGCATGAGTTCCTTAAAATCAGATTCAAGGAGGAATAAAATCACAAAATACTGATCGCCTTAAAGCTCAGATTCTCAAAATCTCATTGGAGGAAAGTTAGATTTTGGAATTCATTTCATTGGCTGAAATTTTAAACAGATAGAGCCTGGCTGGTCAAAAGTTCGATGTGAAAATTTTGCCACTGACTGAGTTCACAGACTCAATAATCTGATTGAACGAAAGCCGTATAGTGCAAATAACTGAGCCGTGATCTTTTAGTCGATGTTCTTTTGACTCGGTAATAAGCAACCTTATTTTAATTTGCTCAACCCTCCCTTCGTCGAGGAATTATACCAGTCTTCGTTTCTACACTTCTGTTACTATTCACTTAAAAAGATATCACATTTTAAAAGTGGAAGACGAAAAAAAATTTCTTATAATTACAAGTAATATGAACCCTACGGATTCACTGACCCTTTTCTGAAAGAAAACTTGGTGTGATTATCATTCCAAATAATTTTCATTTGTATTATCTTATATTTCTATCTCCTTGATTGCATGATAGCTACAAAACAAAACATTCACTCTAACGATGATCGTTTTATAGAGATATCCCTATATAGATTCATATGTAAACGACAAGCAAACCTCAAGTTCGAGATCTTCGTCTTCAATTGAGTTTGATCAAATCTAATACAGATATCTGATCATATTCATTAGTTTGGGACGTCATATTTTCTAATCCTGAACTCTGACTTATTTGAACAAAACGAAGAGACAAACATTCATGTTTTTTTAAGAAAACGGAATTAGATACAGTTCAGATGCTTCAGCTTGTTCATCAAGTTCAGTAGCATGATCAGGTGACGATCACTCCAAACCACAATTCTATGAATATAATACAGTGCGGGGCCAAAAAAGCATGTACATTTTTGTTTTTGCTCATGAACAAATAATAAGAGTATTCTGAAAATTTTGTCTCATATCAGACTTTGTAGA
>JAJEKB010021302.1:0-41311 GCA_022393335.1 Macrotrachela quadricornifera | reverse complement strand
CATATCTTGGACTGTTCAAGAACAATTGCAAGAACAGGACAATAGAAAAGAGTAATTTATTTCTTTGATTACACTGTTTTTGATTGCTAATAAAATAATTGCATACTAATTTTTCATTGTATATATATTGTCGGAAGTGCGCGACCAGAGTGATATCTGGATATGGTGGCGCTATGACCATACACTATCGAGAAATCCACGTACGCGAGAAGGCACGAAGATTATTAGGCCTATTGCGTTAACACTATCTGTCAATTTCTCCGGATCCGAGATTTTGTCCCCATCGTACAAGGGCTCCAGATGATAATCAATTTTGTATGATAACTTCTAAGTACAGAAAGTTCAATTACGATGTGGTTTTTTCTTTATGTTGTTGTACCAATATATGAATCACTGGCTCTTGAGGGTGGGTGGATGGGTGAGAGTGAGAGTGAGAGACAGATTTTCTTCGTCCACCCGCTCACCCTTAAGATATAATACAAAACAAAAAACTCATTAAATTAGAGCACTAATCATAATTTAGTCATTCTGAAATTATTTTGGTTAGATAAATAGTTTCATTCAGCATCAAATCTTTTAATGACAACTGTCTATAATTCCAAATGTATCCAAAAAAATTCAACCGAGGTAAAAGATAATAAAATTTTACGTGCTAGTACGAATTTGTAAAATGATATTGGATATTCAGGATTTTTATGAAATACTTTGTATTGATGTAAATTTTGGAATATAAGTTTACATTTGAGTCAGATGTCAACACATTGAACGTCGAAATCATAGACAATAACATAACAGAATCTAATTGAGTACACTATTCGGTATGTAAAGTGAAGATTTAGAGATCAATATTCTATGTGTCCGCTTCTTTCATTCTGTTTAGTATTTCCTTGTATGATCCTGTCAAGATAATTGCAAGTTCATTTATTCTTAATATAAATATCGAATCTAGTCGTTTGTAGCTATCACGAACAAGAAGTAAGAATGTCCCTGTTAAGATGTCATAAGAAATCTTGAGACACTCGGTAAAAAACTAGATAAGAAATGAAAGAATTTTTTAAGGAAAATCTTGAACAATCCTGAAAGGATCCTTCATTCAACAGTGAGAAATTTATTAAATCCTTGCGCAAATCCTGTGTCGTATCCTGACAAGATCCTGGATACTTCCCGGTTGCACGTTTAGAACAGGATTCTTGGACATTTTGACCAGATTCCTCATTCAAAATTTCTAAGAACCTGCTTAAAATCAGATATAGATCCTGTTTAATATCATGACAGGATCCTGCATACCCCTCGATTTCAAGTTTCTGCCGGGATTCTGTTGTTTTCTGAGGAAGAAACATCGATACTTTGTAGGATTCACCCAGGATTTTCACTAGGGACAATCGGCATTGTATACACAACAAATACTCTATGCAGACGCGTAAGAGTGATAAAAATTCCATCGTAATTTTGTAAGCAAATAAAGAAGTAACATGACATTGTTAGCGTCCACAGATGTAATTCTATAACGCAAACGTATAGTTTAAATATGTATATATATTATTTCTCTTTTTTCTGTCCTATGTGTGGTTCGAGTGGCCACATATATGTATCTTTTTTCCTTTCTATGATATAAATAGCTATATTAATGATCTTCACAGATTTCACAGTTGACAACTGTGGTATTCATATCTTTGAATCAATAATACTATAAATATATATAAAATGACCAAAGTAAAGTCGTTTTAGTAATCTAAAAATCAACGACTAGTAACTAGTTTTAAAAGTTTAACCAGATCAATAACCAACACAACAGCGAATTTGATTTTAACTTTTGGTCGTAATCCAAATATTTATTTTTATTTTTATTCCTTAATTCTGAATTTATTTAAAATGAAATGATGGAATAGATATATGAAACTAGTGATTTTTGAATCAAACTTCTTTGAATTGTTGTTCCTTATAACAAGTCAGTCTTATATTTTACAAAGATAAAATTTTCGTACCATAAATTATCTAAAATATTAAAATGATTTGTTAGATAAAGATATTTACAACTTAACTAAAATGAACTGCTTAGTGATAACTTTACTTAGGAATGAAAATTTCAAGTTTAATATAAAGCACACATGTCTAATTAATCTATCAATTCATAAAATAAATTAAGCTATTTATTTTAGTTCACCAATACAATGAAAAAATTTAAAAAAAAAGAATTATTGGTTAATTGAAATAAAATATATAATACTAAAGAATAACTTGACTGAAATGATTAAATATATACTACTACTGTCTAAACATTGAAGGAAGAATTTGTTCATTAAATTTTTTGTAGATGATTATTACGAAGTATTAGCATCTTGTAATATCATATGAGCTGCTTTTTCACCAATGGCATAGGCAGGTGCTTGTGGATGTCCATTATTAAGTAAAGGGAAAATTGAAACATCAGCTACTCTTAAACCTTCTACATCTCGTACACGAAGACGACTATCCACTACACCCATAGGATCATTATCAGGAGCCATTTTACATGTACTGCCTGGATGATAACAAGTACCTGTAAATGCCCGCACATGTTCTTTCCAACTAGCTGTATCGTTTGGAAAAGATGTTGTTTTTGGCCAAAAACCAACAATAAGATCTTTTGTTCCACAACCTTTCGTTAGTACTTCGTGACCCAAACGACAACCTTCAGCAAGTACGGCAACATCAATCTCATTATCAAGAGTAGCATGATCAACAATTGGTGTACTTCTTGGATCATTTGATGAAAGACGCACAGTGCCTCTTGATTGTGCTGCACAAAGAAGAGTAATTAATGTAAATGCACCTTCACCATTTACTGGATTGCATGGAGTTGACTCTAAAATGTTAAAATACTTTTAAAGAAAGAAAAAAAAACCATGAAGTTCAATATTTTCAATAGAAACTACATTCTTTCTTTAACTTTATATATCGAAACATTGATCTATTCTATACAATTGTAATTGTCAATATAACTAAGATCATCAATTTAAAACATAGAATCTATTTTAGATTGACTTCAATTCAAAAGTATTTTATAGAATCATTTTTTCAAATAGCTATAATTAACTGACCTATATTTGGAGAAGGTGCTGGTCCGTAGTATAATTCAGTAGTCCAATACTCAATATGAGGTTGATTTGGTAATTGTCCACTTGGATCGCAGTTTGACTTATCATCATTCTGATGTAAAGATTTTGCAGCTTCCCAAACAGGATCTTGAATTGTCTTATCAATTCGTGTAAGTGCAAAAGGACCAAATGGAAATTTTGACATGAATCCTGTCTTGCTATTATGCCACTCTTTCATTGATGATTCAAGAACATCTTGACTATGATAAAGAAATTGATCTAATGTTAGACTCGGATCACTTATTTGATAAGACGTAAAAGTCTAAAAACTGTCATTAAATATCTCATAAAGAAATAAACGAATATTATACATACAATTGGATGGTCTTGAAGATTACTACCAACACCAGGTAAATCAATTTTACAGTTGATACCTACTTCGTTAAGATGCTTTTTACAACCAATACCAGAATGCATAAGAATCACTGGAGAATTAAAAGCACTAATATTAAATATATGAAATAAATTTCACTTTCAAAAATTTCATTTACCCAGCACTTATAATAATTTCTTTTCTTGCTTTTATAATCAATTTCTCACCAGTTATCTCATCATGTGCTTCTACACCAATTGCTTTGTATTTATGTTTATCATTATTCTTTTCTAGTATAATTCGTTCCACAAATACATTTGTTCGCACTTTCAGATTTGGTTTTTCAAAATTACAAACAAAATCTGCACTTGTAGAACGTATACCTTTATATATTGTACGAACCACATGTCCTACTCCTAAAATAATTTTATAAATAATAATCTACCAAAAAAAAACATTATTATATACCTTCAAATTCTCCTTGTACAAACATATCTGGTTTATATTGAAATCCACGATCAATAAATGATTGAAGAACTTTTTCTGAAATTGGTGCAAGAGATTGTGGTGCAGTATGAAGAGGACCATTTGTTCCATGAGCAGATAAATCTGCTTGATGCCATTCAGATGGATGAAATGTCTCTGATGCTTTAAAAAAAGGTAACATTTCATTCCAAGTCCAACCAGGATTTCCCATATTAGCAATACGATCATAATCTGCTCTAGCACCTCGAATAACTAATGTACCATTCGTTGCACTAGTTCCACCGAGAAGACGACCTCTTGGAATCATTAAAATCCGATTATTGCATCCTTTTTGAGGAACTGTATCATAACCCCAATCATATTTAGATTTGAACAATGATAAAAGACGACCTGGCATATGACTATCAACTGCATCTTTATGACTTCAATAATAATTAAAACAATCAAAATATTACAAAAAAGATTGAATAAAACGAACCTAGGACCAGCTTCGAGAAGGCATACACTGTACTTATCAGTTCCCTCTGCTAATCGTCGAGCTACAACTGCACCACTTGTTCCACCGCCAACAACAATATAATCATATTCATTAATGTCATTTTTATTCTCTGTCATTTCAGGAAACAACCAAAAAAAGTAAATTATCTAAAATTTTTTAAAATTTACAAAATTTTTTTCCTATACATAACCATTGACTTTATAATTATCTCTATAAATAATGAAATATTTATAAATTAAATTCAGAAAAAGAAAGAATTAATTCTATATCGAAATATCAATAAAGAATATTAATTATTTTATCTCAATTTTATTTGTTATTTAAAATTGTTTACACAAATCATTATGAAATAAATGAATACATTTAATAAAAAAAAATTTTATCACTTTTAAAAATTCTATACGCTTCTTTAGGGAGCACGTCAAAATATATTCCAGTCGGACGATCGCTATTCCCTTATTTCTCTATTCTACCGTTCCGCTATTTCTATATTCCCCAACTGTTCCTTGACTAGTCCCCGACGATTCCTCTCTTCCTCTCTTCTGCTATTCTGCTATTCTCTTATTCCTCTATTTTTTTGTTTTATTCTTTTATTCGATCATCGTCCGCTTGTTTAATTGTCTTTTTCATCTAAAATTGAACTTTTTTTTCTTCAAAGATAATTAATTGATCTCTTTGAAAGTAGTCTTTATACATACATCAAGCTATTCATTGCTCATTAAAATTAGAAATATATGTATAATGTGAACAAATATTTCAGAATAAAAATATTTAGATGTTCATGTATAAGATATTTTTCTTGTTTAAAATGTAATGAATTTTATTTCTGGTTTATTTGCTGGTCATGAAGTTGTATAAAAGAAGTGACCATGCTAGCTTATTTGTTGTTAACACTCGAAATAAACTAGATGAAGTAAAATTGAATGAAACACTGTGATTTTTTCATTCAATATTGTTGCGTCTCGTGTATTCAAAGACAAACAACTATTCCTTATTCCATCTATCTTTCTCAATTCACTTGTTAATATAGAAATTGCTCGCTTATGATGTTCCATCTTCTCCACTTTTGATCTTTTTATCTCTTTCATCTTTTCTTCTCTTCTTTTCTATTTCTAATAAAACGATTAATAATGCAGAAAAGAAGTAGCTTCACTGGTGATTTTTTTCTCAATATAGCAATAGTGAAAAAGAAAAAGAATGTTTGAGCTGACAGCAGTGTAATTTGTCAAAGAATACCTTTCTTTTTATAGGACTTATGTAGAAAAACTAATTGTTCTTTATCAATAAGGATTTATATTGATAAATATCAAATAATTTTGACGACAGGTTCATTGAAAATAATAAAGCATGCACATATGTAATATGAAAAGCAGAGTACATGATATGATTTTGTTCGAAACAATATAATTGAGCAGGCACAAAACTTTTATTCTTACTATTATTATAATAAGAAATAAGCACGTGTCCAGCTACTTCTTTTCTGCATTATTAGTCGTTTTATTAGAAATAGAAAAGACGAGAAGAAAAAATGAAAGAGATAAAAAGATAAAAAGATCAAAAGAGGAGAAGATGGAACATCATAAGCAAGTAATTTCTATATTAACAAGTGAATTGAAAAAGATAGATGGAATAAGGAATAGTTGTTTCTCTTCCAATACATGAGACACAACAATATTGAGTAATGCATTGATTCATTTCATAAAGATGATTTTATATTGAATGAAAAAATCATATTACTTCATTCAATTTTACTTCATCTAATTTATTTCGAGTGTTAACAACAAATAAGCTAGCATGGTCACTTCTTTTATACAACTTCATGACCAGCAAATAAACCAGAAATAAAACTCATTACATTTTAAACAAGAAAAATATCTTATACATGAACATCTAAATATTTTTATTCTGAAATATTTGTTCACATTATACATATATTTCTAATTTTAATGAGCAATGAATAGCTTGATGTATGTATAAAGACTACTTTAAAAGAGATCAATTAATTATCTTTGAAGAAAAAAAGTTCAATTTTAGATGAAAAAGACAATTAAACAAGCGGACGATGATCGAATAAAAGAATAAAACAAAAAATAGAGGAATAAGAGAATAGCAGAATAGTGGAAGAGAGGAATCGTCGGGGACTACCCATGTATCCGGCTGTTGCATTATCATGTAATTATTGCCGTTATTTTCCATTATAATGGAAAAAAACACATTATAATGGAAAATAATGCATTATAATGGCAGTAATTACATGATAATGCAACCACCGGCTACATGGGTAGTCAAGGAACAGTTGGGGAATATAGAAAATAGCGTAATTGCGATCGTCCAACTGGAATATATTTTGACGTGCTCCCTTAATCGATTTCAGTTTAAATATTCTACAATAACATTTGTATGGAAATAGTTTTTTAACAAATATTTTTAGCTTTATAGGATGAAGAAATCATAATGAAAAATATATTAATAGTATTATGATAAATCTGAAAAGAGTATAGTATGCTAAAAATCTTATTATGGTAATATCTTTTATTTTATAACATATGATATTGTAAGTTTTAGTTGAAAAACTATAATATTACGAAAAAAAAGAAACAAATATTAAGATCAATTTTATCTCAACGTTCTTAGTATTTTCAATAAGATAAGATATTTTTCATTACATATATAAAATATTAATCATTATCTCATGAATTTAAAAATAAATATATACTTCGAATATACAGATCTTCTATTTTTCTTTTATGCAATTATTTTATCAGAATATGTATCTGAAGAAATAATAATAATTAGACGGTTTTCTAAATTACCAACAAATTGCTTGTTTAAGGCTTCACGATTCAAAATTAGCACATTCACACTGTATTATTCCGCAAAGTGCATCTATCTACACACTTGAGTATAGCATTTTAAGCAGAAAATTAGACTGAATTTTTTCCAACACTATGTTGAAATTAGTAAATGTTATTATCCGCTACTCTTGCCACCTAAATCTTATCATAGATGATAGATTCTGACTTTTACCTCGGATATCACTGCCGACTGTTGTTTTTATAAAATATTCATAGTTAACGCCCAAGTCATAATTAATTACTAAATAATCAGTATAGACTGATTTCCGGTTCCTCGTCCTGAATTATCTTTTGCTCAAGTTCTATGGAAAAAATTAATAATTATAATTTGATTTCTTTATGGATAATTATTTATATGAAATTTATTTCAAATTAATAAATAGTTTATTTATATATTAATTTAACAATAATTTGTTTAATAAATTTTATTTAAATTTACAACATTATAACAATATTTACATTAAGTTAAGTCTACGTTTCGAAGAATAGCCTCAGGGATCCGTATGAAATTTCGCAACAAAATATTTTTGTATACTTCATTTACGAGAGCAAAATATACATACATACCTAACTTTCGCAAGCAAAATGTTTCAAAGTATACAAATTAAGGTTTGTCATATAATCGGAACTCTCGATAGTTAGGATCAATATAAAACACTCGAAAGTTTTATATTAATTAAACAATGCGAAAAATGGTCTTTATTGACTATGTAGATTTTGATAATAATATCAAAGACTTTATTTTGAAAACAAGGTTTTTTATGAATAAGACGACAGCGTAATAATATAAAAAGATGTATACAAAAATTTACCTTTTATCGATAAATTTCGCGTTGTTTAATTCTTCGTTTCGTTTATCTATAATCACGGTTCGTCAATCAAACAATTTTTTCAACCAGCTTATATAAAAAAAAAGTATCCCATGCATGCACATCTATGATACAAAATAATACACACATATTCTAACTTATTTCTTCTTCCTATTGACAGCGGGAGACAGTAATGCTTGCATTAGTAGACGACACTCTACATTAGTTCCTCTGAAAATATTTTTTTATACATTCAACTCTCATTAGAAAAAAGAGTGAAAGAGAGTGATTGTGTTTTTATCATGCATCAAATATATATTAATTTTACATGAGTTGCCTAATCCGAATTATAATATAAATGCATCCTCAACAGTCATATACGACTTATAAAATACATAAACATATATCGGAATAGATTTAGTTCTAGTTTTAATTAAATAGATATACATAGATATTCATGTTCTTCATAGAAATAGATTTAGTTTCAGCTATGCATATATACTTATATAGATATACATACATACCCATGTCCTTCATAAGAATAGCTTTGTTTTCTGTTATCCATATACACGTATATAGATATACATAGATATCGATATTCTTCATAAGAATAGATTTAGTTTCAGCTATGCATATATACGTATATAGATATACATACATACCCATATTCTTCGTAAGAATAGATTTAGTTTCAGTTATCCTTATATACGTATATAGATATACATAGATACCCATGTATATCATAAGAATAGACTTAGTTTCAGCTATGCATATATACGTATATAGATATACATAGATACCCATGTTCTTCATAGGAATAGACTTAGTTTCAGCTATGCATATATACGTATATAGATATACATAGATATCGATATTCTTCATAAGAATAGACTCAGTTTCAGCTATGCGTATATACGTATATAGATATACATACATACCCATGTTCTTCGTAAGAATAGAGTTAGTTTCAGTTATCCTTATATACATATATAGATATACATAGATACCCATGTATATCATAAGAATAGACTTAGTTTCAGCTATGCATATATACGTATATAGATATACATAGATACCCATGTTCTTCATAGGAATAGACTTAGTTTCAGTTATCCATATATACGTATATAGATATACATAGATACCCATGTTCTTCATAGGAATAGATTTAGTTTCAGTTATCCATATATATATTTATATCGATATACATGCATACCCATTGTTAGCTCCTTCGAGCTGTTATTTATTTCATTTCGAAAAGAAGTATATGTATAACTAGTACGCGTGAACATATATATATGGAGAGAAAAAAAATAACATAACGCGAAAGAAAAAAGAAGACGACAACTGAGTGATGAATCATGCTCTAACATCCTTCACCACCCTCATAAAAATCTGTGTGTCCGCACACTTTCAGACTGACAATTGATACTATAAACATACGAAGAAAATCAGAAAATCCTATAGAAAAATCTCTGTAACAAAAAATGCAAACGTATGAACTACATAGAGCATTAAAGAAAGGAAGCGACAGAATTATAGACAAATAAACAAACCACTACTATATTAAAAATTTCTTGATCAATTGTTATTATCAATTCATCTTTAAACCATGGATAATTCATTCATATCTAAATCAGTTGTTGTTGTTATTATTGATTGAATTGTTTGTTAAGTATGATCAATATTTTCAAGATTCAATTTTGTTTTAACAGTTAAACTATCATAACGATGATTAATTGTTTCTAATAAAAGTTCAATTTTATCATCATTTTCATCATTTAAATTTGTTCCTGAACTTTGCGATACAGGTTCACCTTTTTGATTTAATAATTCAACTTGTTTATAACATTTATAAATCATTATGAAATTTTAAAACCATTTTCATTTAAGGAGGCTCCCCTCAAAAAAAATCTCAGTGCAGGAAAGTTCAAATGGGTCGAATTTTTGAGCATGTGTTGGGGCTGAAGTGAGGAGGCTGTGGTGAAATATTCAGCTCGATAGCCTGACGTTTGACAGAGATATGAACCGAACAAGCGTCAAAAATTGCTCATTGTATTTGCAAGATTTCTCTGTTGGTCTTCATTCAATATATAAATATTTTTTTTTGTTGGAAAGAGCATCTCAAGATGCAGGTGCTATGAAGCTCCTTTTTTTAAAACTCTTATCTATCAAGCAGAGAAAAGGATTGACAAGTTCATTCATTGGAAAAACTCAAAAAATGGCGCTTTAATTATAAAAATGCTCTTCAATTTAATAATAATAAAGGTTTATTCAACGAACAGAGCCTCATAGTACCTGTAGTTTTTCACGCTCTTTCAAACAAAAAATATATTTGACATTATATTGTAATGAAGTGGAAGTTCATTGAAAATACTCCGTCGAATTCTTGTTCTAAGAAAAATGAAAAAAAAATTAGAAATAGAAATTTCTATTGAAATTCGAAAAAAAATAAAATTAGCATGTTCTCCGAGTTTTGTCGATTTTACCAACAAAAGGTGCATGTCTAAAATCAGCTGTATTTCATAGATTGTAGAGCTCTTTACGCTGCATCTTGTGATGTAGGTTATCTTAGCATAGGATTCGAGTATTTCCGTATACGATTCGCTATACTGACCGGTTCCAAATGCATCTCAACGAGCTCTATCGATTCCAAACATTATTTTTTCGCTCAGACTCTGTCTTCACCAAGAAATTGGCCAAAAACCGCCCCAAAACCCAGTAACTCCGCCTACGATTCGCTATAATGACCGATTCCAAAAGGATAAGAGTGGTTTCAGATGTAACTCGACGAGCTCTATCGATTCCAAACATTATTTTCCCGCATAGACACTTTCTTGATCCTGAAACTGCCCAAAAACCTCCCCCAAAATCCTCTAAAACCCAGTAAATCAGCCTACGATTCGCTCTAATGACCGATTTCAAAAAGATAAGAGTGGTTCCAGATGTAACTCGACGAGCTCTATCGATTCCGCGTGTTATTTTTTCTCTCATACCCCTCCTTCCTCTCCAACACAGTGAAATAACATTCCAAAAATATTTCAATTCACATTTTTTTGCTTCACAATTGTTTTTTAATTAGTTTTTCAAAAGAACACTCATGCCATTAAATAGATCTCCATGAGAGCTTTCGATTGCACGCCTCATTTTTTATACAGTAGCAATTTTAGTTAACACAAAAAAATTTATATTTGCTATTTGCTGTAAAGACTCACAGTGTATTAATAAAATTTTATCCTGGAATAAACTTCAATAAATATTATTTATTATTATTTTATTTTCGAAAAACAAAATTCAATCAATACATCATTTTAAGTCTTATAATCTACAAATTGCCCATGTGAAAGAAAACGACGCCGTCAACGGCCTTAAACGGTGCAAAACGGCGAAAAATGGCTGCCGTTACGATGACCGTTTACGAAGCACTGTAAAACGGTGAAATACGACCATAAACGACGTCGTTTAAGATGGCCGTTTCAGTGTTACCGGAAACGACTGTCTTATGATTGTCGTATAGCTGCCTTTACGACTATCGTTTTTTTGTCGTTTTACAGTATTATTACATCCAATTACAAAAAATTTGTCTTTTATTTATTTTAGTTCCATTTATACATGTAAATGGCCAAGTGAGTAAAATAATTATTAAAAAAATTTTTTTTTATTTATTTTAGGTCCATTTATATATGGAAATGGCCAAGTAGGTATAATATTAAATAAAAATTTTTTTTTAAAATTTATTTTATGTTCATTAAATATATGTAATCGAACAAGTATAATATTTATTAAAAAAATTTGTTTTTATTTATTTTAGGTCCATTTATATATGTAATTGGACAAGTTAGTATCATATTAATTAAAAAATTTTTTTATTTATTTTAGCTTCGTTAATATGTGTAATTGGACAAGTAAGTATAATAATTATTAAAAAAATTTGTTTTTATTTATTTTAGGTATATATAATCATTCAAATGATAAACTAAGTATTTTATCAACAAAAAAATTTTTTTTTATTTGTTTTAGATATATCTGGCCA
Source organism: Macrotrachela quadricornifera (assembly GCA_022393335.1). Classification (NCBI taxonomy): domain Eukaryota; kingdom Metazoa; phylum Rotifera; class Eurotatoria; order Philodinida; family Philodinidae; genus Macrotrachela; species Macrotrachela quadricornifera. Next base: position 29,179 of record JAJEKB010021302.1, on the reverse strand, counting down.
TCCAAATAATAAAGTAAGTATTTTATTAGAAAATAATATTTTTTTTAATTTTAGATGAAATAGATTTATAAAATTAAAGGATAAGTATTTTTTATTTGCTAATTATTTCTATTCATTTAGGGGGATTTTATTGTTCCTCAGAAATGATAAATCTGAGTTTACTATCAAAATATCTTATTATTTTATAATTGGTCGTTGTTCACCGGAAACGGCCTGAAAAGGCATCGTTTACGTTCCGGCGAAAAAACGGCCCTCAATCCGAGCTCACGTAAAACGGCGGAAAAACGGCGCAAACCGGTGCAAAACGATGATCGTTTTGTACCGTTTAAGGCACAAACTACGCCGTTTCTTCACCGTTCAAGGCAGTTTAAGACGTCGTTTCAGACGACTCGAATGATGGACCTGGATGTTGTCTTCTTATAAGCAACTTCGAACCTGCATCACTCTTCTTTGTGATAGACAAATGTTACACAAAAAAAGTTTCAAATAATTTCTTGTAATTTTTTCTATATAAATCCGTTCAATTAATTTATAAAATATATTATTACGTAAAAATACATCAGCTTTAAAAAAAATTAACAATTAACACCTATCCTAAATATTAAAACTTTTTATATGTACACAAATTTTTATAAAAAACAATGTGTTCGTTTAAATAACCAACCTATATTTAAATAATTTGTTCTCTTTCTCATAGAGAAGAGTCTTGGAAAAAAAATTGTCTGATTGTCTGTCCGCAGAAGGTCAAAAAAATATTTTCTGATTAATGCTTTCTACAAAACTTGACGAAAGAGTTTTTGAGGGCGGAGAGTTCAGATCGGAGGTTACTTTTAATTAAGCATTAGCTAAATATTAATTAATAATTAATTAACGTGTATCAACGATATTTTTAATAAAACGTGACCAAATGATTTCCGAGTGTGGTGAGTTCGAGTCTGACGTTAGTTTTAATTATAATTATTAATTTATTAATAGTTAATAATTCTCTTTCTCGTAAAAAAGAGTCTAACAAGAGTAAATTGTTTGTTTGTTTGCTTGTATGTCCGCACAAGGTCAAAAAAACATTCTATTAAGATTTTTTGTAAAACTTGACCTAAGGGTAATCTGGACCCAGGAACTCGAATCCGATGTTAACTTAAAAAAATTTTTTTTTGATACATTTTTTTACACAAAGGATCGCTTTTTGTGAAGAAAAAAAATTTTTTATAAGGGTTGACCGAAGGGTAATCGAGGACGAGTAATTCACATCTGAAGCCTGTTTTCTAAAGATTTTTTGCAGCTCAATTTTTAAATAAATGACAAGTTTTTAACAGAAAAATATTTGTTTTTTTTAGGTTTAGTCAAAGGCAGTTAATGCCCCGGAACTTGAATGTGACTTCGGTCTTTTTTAATTTTATAAATGAATAGCTTGACGGTAGCTTAGAAACACGATTTCTACGAGAAACTGCTGAGCGAGTCTTTAGACGAACGCTACTTGTAAATAATTACAAACACTAACTCATATCAAGTATTTTGCATTTAAGCCTATCGATTTTTGAAATAAAGCACACTATATATTATTCGAATAACTATAACAAAATGAAAATATTTATGTCGGAGTTGACTTTAAAATGTAGGGAAATAAAATTGTTATGCAGTAAGAAATAATAAATGACATTCAACTGGTGGAAAATGATCAATAGAAAGTTCATCGAGAAATTCTTAATCATTTTCATACTATCATATCATTTAATAATGAAGTAAGCTTTCTACTCTAAATTGGATGCTTATCTAAGTGCGCTAAGCTCTAGACGACGGTCGAAATATATAATAACAAATGAAACATATAACAAAATACTACAAGTACTATCGGATGAAAAGAAATTTAATCCATCGTTCAATTTTAGGGCAGAAAAACGATTTACTATCGTTTAGATTAGTGAACAACATATAGTTTATTGCATAAAAGAAAAACTACCTATCGTGCAATACGAAAATATTTATGAGACAATTAATGAATGTCATCTTGCTGTTGGACATCTAGGAAGGGATAAAACTTGGCATGAGGTAAATTGATGCCACATTATCCTGTTTTATAAAACATTTCTCTTCGTAACGTAGGTCAAGCGTCGGTTTGCTTACATCCCACTTGAAACAGTTAATTTGTTCATTATTTTATCTGATCAGTGTGTATCACGAAAGGTTTTTCCTAAACCTATTGTTGGAAAACCTATAATATCTGTTGGTTTCATGACAAGAATGCAAATGAACTTGATTGATATGCGGAGTTGTGAGTATAATGATTACAAATCGATATTCCACGCAAAAGACGATTTCTCAAAGGTTTTATGGCTTTTTTGTATGGTGTCAAAGGAAGCTAGCAATGTTACTAGCATATTACAATCTATTTTTTATCAATTTGGTGCACCAAAGATACTTCAATCAGACAATGGCAGAGAATTTACTGCCAAGGTGATTGCAGATTTAACAAAAACTTGGCCCGATTCATTAACACATTCACCACGATGGGTTCCACCGGTGAACCCCACTATATTTTAATAAGAAAGTTAATAGAAAAACGCTTTCTTTTCTTTGATTCTTAGGTGGAAGGTTCCACATAATGGGCGATCTGGTTTACCTTCGCTGTTTTCAAAATCATTTATTACATAGCATAATGCTTCTCGTTAAAACAATCAGAACAGAAAGTTTTTATTCTCTTTGTCGTTGGATAACACGCTACTCTTGATGGTTGTTCCCTATTTTTCTCGTAACAACCAACACAGCGTCTTCGGACATCGCGGCCAGGTCCTTTCTTTTCTTCGAGCTTATGATCAGAGAGTTTGCACTTCGAATGACTTGCTACGAATTCTTTTCCTCAAGCAATGGTGGATTTCAAAAGAAACGTTCCCTAATAGAGGATCTGTCAAGGCATGTCTTTGTGAATATAAAGCTTATACATGCCTCTATCGCTGGTAAAAAAATCAGTTCCTTTGCTCGAGCTGTAATAGAGATATTCAATTTTTTATGGTTCGGTTGCGTTAATTATGGACCATCCTATACCTTATTTGAAATTGTTGCGATATTCTCCTGAAAAAATATTTTTATCCACCCTGAACAGAAGTGTATTTATGGTTTTAACTATTTCAATCGACAAACGTGGAGACAGTTGGAACAATAATTTGACTTCTATAGTAAAGATATAGTTTTCTGAAAAAAACAATAAATTCACTAACACATACGAAATAAAAAAAGAAAAGTTTTGCTTCTAATCTTTGTTTTATATGTAAAAATGAAATAAATTTTCAATCACGTAGAAGATTGTAATTACAAAAAATATAATACAGTTTCATAATAAATTCACTAAAATAATAAGCACACTATGCTCATGAATACGAAACCTTTGAATAGCATACACATCTAAATGATATGCAATGACCTGTTATTTTTTTTTCCTTTCACTATAAAAATATGTCAACATACATTTCATTTCGATAAAAAACAATAGACATTTACATCACGAAGTTTTAAAGCAAGTATTCATCTAAAACATACATTGATAACAACTAATAATGACTAAATTAATTACAAAAATACGTAATGTTTCACATCGATCCTTACCATATACACCAAGAATGAAAACAATTCCTCGAAAAAATCATAAATCAATCAAAATTCGAGTGAGCCTTTCTTTTATATCAAATATTTTAGATATTGAATGACAAGTATTTGTTTTTTTTTCTCTAAACAGCTATCAACTATTCCAACTATTCATCAAAGTTTCTTCAAAACATTAAATAAAAAAATAAATAATGATCAAAGTGATCAATTACAATTAAAAGTAAATCATTATTAATCTTGTTATTTTCATCCAATGGTAGAAAACAAATTTTATATAGTTCACATATCATATGATAACTGCCTACATGTATCAAAGATACAGATAATCTTATTGCAAACTCTCTTTATATTTTATTCTTATTCACTTTACTATTGATTAGAATACAAAATTGATTCTTTATCACAAAAAAAACATAAAAATAGTAATATTCTAAAATCACAGACAGAATCATATTATAGAGCTTCTTTTCAATATTCAAATGCAGTCGACTATGCTAGAACATCCATGATCCATCTTTCGATAGATTGAATACTACAATATGGATTCTTTTTCATCAATTAATCATATTTGTACACAAATTGTAAACTATCAAATGAAAGATAAAATATACGAACACAACAAAGTTATAAAGAACTAAAGTTTTAATGAAAAGACAAAATAAAATTAGTTAGAGAAAAAATAATCATTTATTTAAACTTGTTTAGCGTGTCAAAAACAAAAGTTAGTGTTAGTAACAAAAACATTTGTAAAATGAAATTACACATATATATCAACAGTGATAAAATTCTTTGTTTTCTCTAAAAGAAAGCATTTCGGCTTTTTATTCATTATCAATTATATGTGTTGAGTTTTTTAGAAATTTTCATTAAATTCTCCTGCAAAAATGAACGAGGGTTCAGGTTCTGAATTATCAAATGAAGTAGATCCTACAAATCAAGAGTGGAATAGAAATCTCAATATTAAGTAACTATTATTCAACATTTTCTTCTCACTATAGTTTGAATTTCTTTCACTTAGCAATAAAAAGCGATTTTGTCATCGACGTTTATGTGTTTATTTATATCTACTTCCACTTTGTCTCATTCTTTTTGGTTCAACCATCGCTGTAGTGCTCACTGCAGTAATCAAAGCATCTACAAGCATCTCAACACCAATACCAAGAACGGATACTACATCAACATCAACATCAACAAGCAGTACCTCAATATCCACAACAAGCAAAACAACAAGTACTTCGACAACAACTACTTCAACTACGAGCACTTCAACCACAACTACAACTACTATACGTAAAAACTTGTTTTCTTTTAATCAAACATACATTTATTTCATTATCATAAATAAGTATATTGTCCCAACTATCAGTAGAAATTAAGGGTTTATTGCGAATCTAATATTACAAGATTAACATTGAGTTAAAATAGCTATGTGAGATTAGTGACGAAAGTTTTTTTCCTATCTCAATCCTGATCGATTCGAGTTGATAATAATTATATAGTCTGAAATGTTTTCATTTGATTCTAGATGCTATAACAAGTAATGCATTTTGGTCATTTGATAATAATGTTTTGGATTTATATAATAATTTAAATGCCATAACATCTGGTAATCCAACATATACAACAAGTTATTTAGGTACTGGTGCAGCACTTAATCTTACTCGAACATCTTCACAATATGCTGCTATTAAATCAACACAACTTCTTTTAAATTCAACTAGTTTTACAATTGAAACATGGATTTATCCAATTAGTTTAACAAATTCTGATTATGGAATATTTGGTCAATGTCAAATAAATACAACAAATTTATGTATGCTTTTTCTTATTCGTAATTTAAAATTGTGTTGTAGTTTTTCGAATAATGATTTACTTGGTTCAACAACTTTAACAATGAATATATGGTTACATGTTGCATGTGTTTATAATCTTGTTACTTCAACATTAGAACTATGGATTAATGGTATACTTGATACTTCTCATTCATCATCTGCTTATCAAGGTTCATCTGGTGATACAACTATTGGTGTAACTTATTTAATGTCACCTGCTTCTAATTTTTTTAATGGATATATTGATCAAATGCAATTTACAATTCGTGCTAAAAATGCAACAGAATTATTAAATGATGCTACACTTATTGTTTATTATTCATTTGATGGTGGTTCACTATATGATAATGGTCCAAATGGAATAAATGCAACAGCAATAGGAAATCTAACAACTGTTACTGGTAGAGTTAATGAAGCACTTCAATTTAGTTCAGGTGCTTATATTAGTCCATCTTATCCAGCATTTTATCTGTTAGGAGTATCTAATTATCCCTTTACTATGGCATTCTGGATTAAGCCTACTGGTTCTCTTGTTCAATCAGCAATAATATTTGTACATTTTTCTTCTACATGGTGTATCGGCTTTGTAACAACAAAATCCAATGGTCAAATCATGCTTAATTTGTGGAATGGCGGTCCATATTTTGCAACAGGTCCAGTTCTTACTCTGAATACTTGGTCTCATATTGGTTACACATACAGTTCAAGCAATGGTATTCGATTATATATTAATGGTACTCAATATTCTACATCAGGTGCCAGGTCATATAGTGCAGCTGGTAGAGCTGTATACTTAGCAGTGGGAGGAAATGGTGGCTTAAATTACTGTTCACCAGGATACGGCGGTATATTTAATGGAGCATTAGATGAATTTTATTTATTTACTCGTGAATTAACAGCAGCTCAAATATGGACATTAGCAAATCCTTAAAAAAAATTGACAAATATTTTATATATATTTTTTTTCTATTCTAACACTTTTTAAAAATAATAACAAAACTTGACAAAAAATCTAACATATTAAATGCAACATACTCTTCTTTAAACGTGTAAAAATAATTACAGAAATTTTTATTTACATACACAATTAAATAAAATAAATCATTGTAGGCAATAATAACAGACTAGAGTGTTCGTTTATTTGTCATGATTTTTTTTCTTTGATGAATCATCATTTGTCCAATATAAAATACTTTTTCTTTTCTTTCAACATTATGTGAAATCTAATAATATGGTATGAATTGAATGAGTTCTTTTTCATTTCATTTTTACAAGATAATCAAAGAAATGTTCATTGTTTCTGATAATCCAAGTTATCATCAATAGATCTGCAACAATTTTGTGGTGAACAACATCAATTAGATAAAATACCCATTTTGGGATTTTACATAGGGCACTACAAAAGTTTTTTCACCCGGCTCTTCTAAAAGTCTTAGTTTTCATTCAAGTATTCTGTTATAATGCTTAGACATTTTTAGGAATATGTGCAAAATTTCAGACTTCTAAGTCTTGTACTTCGTTGTAATCTTCCATTTCTTTTAAGTGAGTAACATGCCATTTTCTATACACTACATAACGGATGTTTTATAATAAATGACAGAACTTTGAATCTCGTATTTTTATCTTTAAAAACATTTTATAAAAATAAAAACAAAAGATAGCAGAAGATGTAACATAAGAAGCTCTACAATATAAAGCTTATGTGAATTGCGTACTTTTTTCTTTCAAAATAAACAGTATTCTGAGTGAATCATTCTCGGCGCTGCGATAGAAAGTTCAGAGAATTTTGATTTTATTTTCAAAATAAAAAGGACACAGTTAGAATAAAACTGTTGTTTGTAAATCATAGAGTTTTCCATGCTGCATCTTGTCACATATTTTATCTGTTTTTATAAAAACGTATTGAGTGATAAAAGGATGAGATACCAAAACTGGACGTCTTCGTTTGTGTAGAACTTTTGCATCCTAGAAAATTTCTCCCACACAGTTTTGCTTTTTCTTGTTATCAAAATTCTCATATCTAGTATAATGTGCTCTTTGTAAATCGTGGAATTTTTCATGCTACATCTTGTGATGTATTTTGTTTTTTTTTAAAATAAAATGTATTAGATAATAAATAAGAAAAAATAACGTTCGTCGCATACGAAAAAGAAATACTTATTCAACATCGAATTTTGATCGTTCAAAAGTTTATTGATTTTTTAACACACAAAATGCAACTGTAGTATTAGTTTTCCTACGCAAACTATAGAGCTTTTCACGCCGCATCTTCTACTATATTTCGATATTTTAATAAAATATATTTAGAGATCAAAAAAATGAAAAGCAAAGTTCTCCTATTTATGATGAGTACTTCGTTAGCAGGCTGCGTGGATCTACTATAAAAGAGATGACAGTTTATAGCGAAGTACAAGACTTAGAAGTTTGAAATTTTGCACATATTCCTACATATCTCTAAGCATTATGACGGAATACTTGAATGCAAACTGAAGCCTTTAGAAGAGCCGAATGAAAAAACTTTTGTAGTGCCCCATGTGTCTATATGCACCCTGCAATCAGTATATATTTGATATTGATTCGATGAGTCATCAGACTCAACTCCTACACTATAGATGCACATATGTACGTGTGTGTGCCTTCTGGTCTATAGTCACTATTGTTTGGAATTTATAACCAGTAATAACATTTAAAAAATATCTCTGAAAAAATTAACAGATGTCGCTAAGATAGATCTCAATCTGACCGAAAAGAATTAAAAATAATTGACTAATTATTAATAAATCTTTGAGCAGAATAGTGTATGATTCTCTTTCTGTATTATTAAAAAAAAGAGAGAAGAAAATATTTTATATATTATGGAAAATGGTTTCGGAATCTAATGAGAAATAATACTTTTTATGTAATAGAGTAAACGTCAATAAATCAATCATAATTGAAATATTATTCACTCGTAATTCATCATATTATTATAGTAAGAATGTGAATAAAATTATAAATGCGTTTATTTATGATATTCATCTTTTAACTTTCAATGGTCTTTAAAACCTTTGATTTCTGTGTCTTTTTAAGGTGATATGTAACTACTACTGTCAATTTTTTTTACGTCGTTCTTATTGCATCTTTGTAGTTAGATTGAAAAAATAAGGAATTACACCATCACAAGAAATGCAATGACACATTATAAAGAACAGAATATGTAAAAAAATAACGAAGTAACTTATTTCACAGCGCACATATTTCACTAAAACATTCGCATTTCACAAACAAGAACATTAACGATTAACAAGATGAATTTTTCTCTTGTTACCTTACCAATCGAGCTGGTTTATCGAATTCTCGATAACCTCAATCCAATAGAAATTTTTTGGTCATGTCGTAATGTCTGCATCAGACTCAATACTATTACAGATACATACCATTCATATAAGGTAACTGTTGGTTTTAGTATGAAGTAATATTTTTTCACGGTTCAAATACAACATTCTTTTCGAAAAACTATTTTATTTGATTAATTTTCATGTTTCTAATTACTGAAATCAACCTATTCACTATCGGTACGCGTACGACACGTTTGATACATGCACATCATGTATGTGTACGAACATGACTCGATATGCATGCATTGAGCGTGTCAGATATATAAACACCACACGTATCAAAAAAGTGCATTACCGCATTTTCGAAATTTTCCTATAGGTTCTTTCTATAATCGCGGTAGTATTGATTAATCCCCTTACAACGGCGCTAATAACTACGTAATACACTTTTATTTTTTTTTCTCTTTTCTTATTCTATTTTATTGAAATACTTTGCTTAGAATAGAAAAAGAATATTTTTCACACACAGAAAAAAAAAGAAACATTTTTTACAAACAAAAAATAGAAGCAATGTGAAACGTTTAGCCTGAAAAACATCAGAAGAAAAACGTGTTTAATTTTATATAAGAAAAACTTCAAGTGGTTATTAAAAAAAATCACCTTAAAGCTGTTTTACAGCTGTGTCATTGTTTTCATTTCAAAATTTTCATTTTTCCTTTTTCATTAATTTAGCCCTGAAATATTGAATGATACAAAATCTATAAAATAATCTGAAAAAAAAATTTTTAATAGAACAATACCAGAGAACACTAATATACACATGTAATATGACAAAGTATAGCGTAGATAACAGTCTTTACCTATTCTACCATTGTCTGATTATATTGAGAAACATTCGACAACTAGCACTGAGCTATTCTTTTACTTCTATCAGATTAAAACAAAATTGAGATATTTTTTAAAATATGACGAGAGTAGTTTTCTATTAGAAAACTCTATTTTACGTCAGTTGTAACTATGAAAACCTTTGATCAAAACATATCGACATTTCTTAGAATTTAAGTTTCCTCGTTATTTTTGTAAACCAATAAGATTCCAACAACAATTTTTCATTGCTGTAGCACAGAGACAACCTAATTTTCTTTACGATCATCACAAAGGTAGCAAAAAATTTTTCTTTCATAGCTTGGAGAAAATCAGGATTTGTCTGTATGAGGCATAGATAAAAATTGTGACTGAAAGTCTATGCCTTTATGTCAATAAAATAGAAACGCATATTGATCAACGTCAATATTGTTAAACACATTCGACCCGATGGGTCCCACCGGTGGGACCCGCCCTTTTGTAAGAAAATACTTAATAAAAAAAAATTTCTGCTCTTTTATTCTTGACTAAAAGGGTACACGAGATGCGTCAACTAATCTGCTACATTACTTTCTGAATAATTCATTACATAGCGTAATGCTTTTCATTAAAACAATCAAGGCAAAAAAATATGTCACAATTAGAACAGCAAAGTTTTTATTTTTTTGTTGTTGCATTACTTGCTTCTCTTGACTGTTGTTGGCTAATTTTCTCATAGCAGTCAGCACAGCGTCGTTGGACATCGCGAGCAGGCGCTTCTACTCCCAGAAGCTTGTGATTGGTTAGTTTGCATTTTGAAGAACATGCTGATTGTTATCTTGAACCAGGTTTCAGTTTCTCGATTGGCGTGCCAAATAGTAAAGATCGGACAAGACTTTCACGAAGTTGCAAGATGGTCACTTTGCTTTTGGTGTAGTTTTTCTTGAATTCTGCATCAGGTTCTGGTTCTATTTCATTCCAGGTATATGAATTCATATTATCGTCATTGCCATCGTCAGTAACTTCTTCGTCAGAATTGTCAAAATCAAGATGCATTGCATCAAACTCATCATTCAGTGAACTCACTTCACTGAATAAGCTAGCATTACTTTCTGTATCGATTTCTTCGAACGACATGTGAAGTACACCAAAAATTCGGTTGTATTTATACGCAAAACGATATAGAGAAACGAATAAGGGAGAAAATACTGAAAATATCTTTCCTTTTCTCAGACATGTTTCGTACAATATACAAAAGAACGAAAAACTAACTTGAGTGATTCATCATTTGGTCAGTAAGAAATGAACCATTGTGTAGTAGTATAAACAAGAGAACGGCAAATAACCAGTAAAATATAGCCAAAAAGTCATTAAGTGCATTTATTAGAAGATGATTGCTCACGAAAAGGAACAATCCGAAAAAAATTTTACAAAAACTGAATCGGGTCGAATGTGTTAATCAAAGCCTTTTTAATAAAACCAAAATTCTTATAAAGTGTGTTTACTTCACGAAAATAATGCCGAGGATTTTCTAGTAACTTTAACTTACTACATATATCTTTAACTATAACTTCTTTCACTTCATAATCAATTAATTTCAGATGAATTAACTATAAAACAATTATACTACAACTGAAATCTATCGAATCAATTCATTGTCACTGTTTCTGTTTTAATTAATATTAGGAGTTAAGTTATCAATGACATATCAATTTTAACCTAAGACTGATGCTCGAGCCCCACCCTAAATATTAAAAGACTCCTGCAAATACTTTCAACATTCGTAGAACTCCGAACACTCCCAAAATTACGATAAATATTCTAAAATCTTCGAAGAGTCCATAAAAGTACCGTCAATTATCGAGATAATTGTCAAAAACCTCTAAAAAATAATGTTGTGGTGGATTGAGCGCGGGTCTATGTCTATTGTGTGAAAGAACATTATGTGTAAGGCAATCGTGTGCAAGCAATTGCGTGTAAGACAATTATGAAAATAGACAATTGTGTGTAGGACAATTGTGAGGGCAGATAATTGTGTGTAAGACATTTATGAGAATAGATGATGACACAAAACATTTATTCACAAATTCAAGAAGCAGATCTTACAACTGAATATGAGAGCAATGAGGAATATACACATGCAGTACGAATGCTTCCTGCATTAGCTTTTTTGGAATCAAATAATATCTATTCAACATTTGAAGATATTGGTGATCTACAAATTCCAGATCTTGATCCACTTTACAATTATTTTGAAGATTCTTATATAGGTAGATTTCGAAGTCGCAACAAAAGGACAATTCCAACGTTTCCAATCACATTTTGGAATCTACACCATTTGTTAAGGAACCACTTCGATCATACAAATAACGCTGTCGAAGGATGGCACCAACGACTGAACAATATCGTAGATTCAGCCCATCCTAGATTTTGGTGGCTTTTGCGTGATCTTCAAACAGAGCAATCATACGTAGACGGTGAAATTACTCACATAGTAACAGGTCTCGTACCAAAACCAAAGAGAGCCAAAACTCAACAAACAGCATCTAGAGTTTTACGGATTTTAGACATTTCTACATATGATAATATACAAAAAATAGAAGCGATTGCGCACACATTTAAGTTATAATTGTTCATTGATTTATTCATCTTGATTTATTTTTCTTATTTTGTCTACTGCTTTATGTTCACTGTCTTTCACTTTTTGACAACAATATTTATTTATATATAACACTCACTCATTTTGTACACAATTGCCCATACACACAATTGTCTTACACACAATCGACCACCTCCCATTGAGCGCGAATTTTAGCTGATGTATTACAGGACCATACGATACTACTCATTATCTTTTCATCTCTCTCATATTCATCCTTCTTTCTACGCATAGACACTCACCACACTGGATGTTACCAACGAACAAATCGGAGATTGTCGCGTACAACATCTGGCTCATGTCTTACGACATAACACGGTGATTCGCATTCCGTTTACATCTCTCCCATACTCATATTTTTTTCTATACATAGACATTTACCACATTGAAGCTTGATCATAGTCAAATCGAAAATGCTGGTGTACATCGTCTTGCTGATGCGTTACGACATAACACAGTGATTCTCATCCTATTTATATATCTTTCTCTCACAATCATCTTCTTCTCTGCATATAGACACTCATCACATTGGTTATTCAATGTAATCAAGTTGGAGATGCTGGTGCACAATATCTTGCTGATGCCTTACTATATAACACAGTAATTCTCATCCTATTTACATCTCTCCCATATTCATCATCTTCTCTATACATAGGTGCTAACCACACTGGATCTTGGATACACTCGAATTGGAGATGCTGGTGCACCATACCTTGCTAATGCGTTGCGACATAATACGGTGATTCTCATCCTAGTTACATCTCTCTCATATTCATCTTTTTCTATACATATAGACACTCACCACACTGAATCTTGGTCGCAATAACATTGAAGATACTGGTGCACAACATTTCGCTAATGCGTTACGACATAACGCGGTAATTCTCATTCTGTTTACGTCTCTGCCATATTCATCTTCTTCTCTACGTATAGACACTCACCACATTGAACCTTAAAGATAGTAAAATCAGATATGCTGGTGCGCAATACCTTGCTGATGCATTACGGCATAATATGGTGATTCTCATTCTGTTTACGTCTCTTTCTTATTCATACTCTTCTCTATACATAGACACTTACCAGTTTGGCCCTGTTCTGGTACGGCATTTCTTCAACTGTTACACAACAAATAAAGGAACAGGATAATAGAATACATAGTTAATTGTTAGTGATAGTTTTCTTGTTCGTTAATAAAGAGGTATACATCGGTTTTTTTAATCTTATTTAAATTGAAGCAAGTACGCGATCGGTCCCATGGACTAGTGGTCCTATTGTGTTACGACCGTTCGTTAATCTTTGAATCTAGGGTATTGTCTCTATCGAATATGGATCAAAAAAGATTGTTATGGTATAACAATTTAAAAGTTTGTAAAGTTTAGTTACGATATTGTTGTTTAACAATGAGTTGCTGCTCTGATGTATGAATTAATTATCACTAAGCTATTGTAATCAAACTCCCTCATTCACTCTTCGCATCTTATTAGTTAGATAAGTACAATATTCTAGTTGCTTGGTCATCGACTGATAACAAATGCTGATTCCCATCATTAATGAGAAGTAGGGGAAAGCAGATTTTGAGATCTCAAGATTCCATTGGATTTCGATTGGAGATGCCGAAAAGATTCAAATTTACAAAGATTATCAAGAATATATGAGATTATTTTAGAGATTATAGCATAAAAATATATGCTATTTTTATTTCTACGTTACGTGAGTACATTGTTAATAGAATACTCATACATTATATCATCAATAAATTTTATAAAAAATTGCACATCATATATAATGACTCTAAATATTTGAGAAATTAAATCTACGATCTAAAATTTTTTTCAATAACTATAATGCTATGTCGATGCACAATAATAATCGCTGTGTTTATATATTCAACGTGAAAAACTACGATAATATAAAAAAATTAAGTACTACATCACTACAATCACACATTACACAAACAGACGTTTCGTTCATTCATCGTTTTTTATTTTATTGAAATGCAAAAGAAAATTATTGAGGATGTTTCATTTCAAACTTGATAGCCATTTCTAGTAATTCTTCATCAGAGATTTCGGGTGTCATCTGAACATTTGTACAAGCATTAGTAGCTAACTCAGCTGCACTAACGAATTTTGGTTGACCAAGATATTTTGGAGTAACACTCAGAACTCGTTCTTCACATGTATGATGATTAATCGTAGTCTTTTTTTACTTCACCTTCAAGTTGGTCAGGTGCAGGTCTTTTCGGTACGCGCTTTGCTTGAGTTGAGGTTATCTGTTATTCAATTAATAAAAATATCTTATTGTGATTTCCTCAGTTCCTACCTTGTTATCAACAGTAACTGTTGGTTGTTTTAAAGTATTGTTTGTGTTCATTATTAAGTTCATGGTCAATATTTATGCAATTAAGTCAATATATCGACTACTCTCAGTTAGTCTATGTAATCTAGAATTATTTTCAATAATAATAATGCTACTGCTATGATTTTTAATAACGCAAATGTAAATATATTCTACACAAAAAACAAAGCTTTTTTAAAACTTATTGATCATTACTGAGGATGTTTTTTCTTGAACTCAATTGCCATCTCAAGCAATTCATCATCTGATATTTCAGACATCATTTGAACGTTTGTGCGAATATTAGCAGTCATTACAGCTGCACTAACAAATTTTGGTTGATCAAAAGATTTTGGAGCAATATTTGCAGCTTGTTTTTCACATGAATAATGATCAGTCATAAACTTTTCAGCTTCACACCCAAGTTTATCAAATAGTTAATCGTTACCTTATGGTTATCTATAATAGTTGATAATTCTGAGAAAATATTTATGTTTGATGTTGATTCTGCGGTACAAAGGATATGACATAATATAGTTTTGAAAAATTAATTCAGCATAATACTTACTCGATGATTGAGATATTTCGAAAGAACATATTGAAAAATACATGTAAGTATTTATGTTAGTGAAATCTACAATAAATATATAGTACTATCTAAATTTTATAGATATATTAGAATGTTTGGAAATTTTTATTCATATTATTTAATAATTAATAAGATTATCCATAAATATACAATAGCATTTGAAAAGCTTTTATTAAACCCAATTTATCATCATAATCACAACGTTCACATAAACAATGCAAACACTATCTAGAGAATAAGTATTGATGGGTATTTATATTAACAGAAATCTAGCTTTTTCTTGTTTATTTCCATTTTTCTAACTGAGAATATTTTTGCAAATATTTACGATGGAAAAATTCGATATGCCATAGAAGATTTGATTAATAGCAACAGTCAGACACACATTTGACAAGTATCATTTATATGGCAATAATTGAGGACAAACCATCTGTATAAATTTTTCTTAAAGCCGAATATTGTCAATATTGTCTAGATATGGTCATCGAAATTCTTTTGTAGCGATTCGAATTTCACCTTCATCATCAATATACTGTCGATGTTCAACTCGATACAATGGAATTTTCTCTTGCACCATCAATGAATCAAAATCACCATCGAAATCCATAGGTTGTAAAAGATTGAATCCTTTATTACAATAGTTTGCTGTACTTATGCACAAAAGCTTCGGGCTCCGTGCATGTAGAGTATAAACAATAAACGATCTTGTCACAAGAGCTTGGAAGAATGGAAACTTTGAAACCATTTTGTCTCCTGAAAGCCTCATATTTAATGAAGAACTAATTAAAATATATAGATATTTACCAGTGAAAGTGGATGTTTCAACTTCTTTATAGCGATCCAAGTAAAGCTAAGCCGAACTTGACACGGGAGAAACACACAGTAGTCAGGCATTCCTGGTATTTTTTCTACTTTTATTTCGTTCATTAAATCTTGTGAAGCCATTTTATTCAGTTTATTAACAGTAATATCTATCGATTTCTTAAAATCTGATATATCACCAATATAGTATACTAAGTTCACATCTTGTTGTTCGGTATCTGGAAATGGTGAGTGGCACAGTGCATTTAGAATACATCCTCCAACGATCGCTCATTTTGAGAAGTTGATTGCTTCTAGCCATAAATCTGATGAAAAGCAATTGGTAAAATTCTTTTTAAACTCTTGTATTGTGCGCACAAATGTTTTATTCGAACTATCTTTATTCATATTAAAATATGTGTTAACTAAAATTAATCGTATATGTTGCCTTCAGATATAATATTCTTTATTTTCTATAATTATTACCTTGGAAAAGATTTTTCCATGGTCATTTAAAATGCGTTCCGAACCGGTTGTATGCTCATACCATTCGTAATCAAGAAGTCCAAAATCTACTTCATAATAAGCATTATTGAACGGCAAGAGTCGAGAATAGCACTTGAAAAGAGAAGTTTTATAGAGCATACATAATTTCAAAAATCCTTCTATATTAAAGCATGGATGTACATATAAGCGTTCTAAAGGTTCGATTACAGAAGAATAGCGCTTCGAGATTAATGTAAGATTTTCATCGTCGATATCATATTCATTCGTAAAATTTTGAAATAAAGTAAGCGAGAGTAAATTTTTCTTACAACTTTGAAATATGCTAATTAGCTGAATAAAATGATGATCTAATGCTTTTGCAAATGAGTAAAAGTGTTCGCTCTCATTTACTGCTTCAATAAAATTGATTGCATTTATTCCATCAAGAAACGTTAATAAATGACACCCAATATTCCGATTCAATGCAACGAATGCGTTTTTTTCCATAGCAGATAAGAAGGTAAACACTTCTAAAAATTAAATTGTAAAGATAAATATCTGGAAATGTTTATAAACATATTAATGTTATAAAATGATATAATAATTATCTGTCTGTCTCATCAATCATTTATGTTTACATTCTGTTTTTCTCCCGTTTTCCCCAATCGTCTAACATTTCTTTTTTTTTCTTTTCTACTACATATCATTGATCGATTATATTTATACACTCGACTTCGATCATTATAATTGATTATTTCTTCTATTTAGCGGTAAAATGAGCACGACTGAACAACTTTTTCCCTCTCAGTCAAATGAAATTGGCTCATAATATATAGAATTTCATAATCGGAGTCAACAATAGCATCTAATATATTTAATTCCTATTTCGAATTGTAAAACAGGTCACATCCATGTTTCATTAATGATTGATCTTTTAATGTCTTGCTGATTGTTATAAAAAAAATTAATGTCACAATCAATAGTCTGATATCATCTGCTTTTGAAGCAGCTGATTTATGTACATTTGTTCTTTCATGATGAACACACTTGTAACTGAAGCAAAACTATTGAGAAACATTTCTTATTATAATATGCTGAATATTTCGAATGCCACTGCTTGTTGTTGCACATTCTCTTGTACGTTGCTTTTTTTGTGAAGTAAATTCCAACTATTTATTTTAATTCATTCTTTTATTTTATACATTTTCATTTATCTAACATTTCATACAAAACTACATCTATTTTCTACACACCTTTTTAACATGATACGAGCAAGTAATTACCATCGAGATCAATTTACAATCTTTTCATTTTCTTTTTTAATTTTTTAATTTCCAATTTTGGGATCACTTAAGGATTGTGTGTGTTCAGAACACGAGTTATTTGAATTACTTGTCGTTTTATCATTGATATCAATTACAATACGTGTACGTCCACAATGAAGACATAAAATAATGCATTCTGCTATCTTTTATACAGGTGAAATGGATAATGGTGGTGGTGGTAGTGTCATTGGAACTAGTTCTATTGGCAATCCCATAATTAATGTTGGTAATTGAATTGACATAGGTGTTAAGTTCTAAAATAAGAATTAGTACTGTTGAGTAATTAATTACTCAATAAATCATTACCTGTATATTAAATTGTCTTTGAGATATTGCCATTTTCAAGCTATTTCCTGTTATATACTTTATCGACTATATCGAGAATGATAATTACAATGAGAAAACGCAGCGTATATATATGGGCGAAATCTACAACGGTCAAAATCAAACAAAGATGATACGTTTTCTGTCATTCTGCGTCTGATAATTATAATTCTCTTCCTCTTCAATATGTTAATTATGATTATATATACACATTTGACAATTAAGAATTCAAAATCAATATCATTTTTAATTAGTACAAATGAGAATATCAACAAATTGATAGAAAACAGTTGTTTCTTCTTACGGACTCGAAGAATAAACAATCAAGTCGAGTTGCATCTCAAATGTTCTTTATTGATCATGAACAAAAACAATACACATCCATTTGCATGACTATTAACATTAATTATCTGTGAAAAGATTGTAGCCTATACTACAGCCATGTCGTATCAATATATTCTTAGGAGATTGTTCTATTGAAAATTGTGGAAAAACTTATTAATTACTTTGTCAAAATGGTAGGAATCATATTCAGTTATTGTTGGTTATTTGATATACAAAACGAATGATATCTTATACAAGTAAAAATGCTTATTCCATCAATAATATATGTTGATGTTTAAAAAGAAAGAATATAATATATATCGAGACTCAACGACTTGAACAACAAATCAATTCTTTTCAAATATACAGGGTGGGCCATAAATAACACGGCGATAAGAAATTAAAATATCTCCATTGCATCTTGAGTAAATGGGCTGATTTTTTTGTCAATGATAGAGACATGCTTAGAGAGACTCTTTGTTAAGTATCAGTAGTGATTTCAACAAAAAAAATTTTACGTTTTCATGGATAATAAAAGAAAACAACATCCTTAACAAAGGATCTCTCTAGACATGTCTTTATATATATAAAGCTTGAGCATGGCTCTACCATTGATAAAAATATCAGCTCGTTTGCTTGAGTCTTAATGAAGATATTGAATTCTTTTACGACAGCCTGACTTGTCAGGATGACCCAAAAAATCCACACAGCCGAAGAAAAATTGAATATCTCCATTTTGGCTCGAGTGAACAAGCTGATATTTTTATCAATGGTAGAGACATGCCCAAGCTTTATATACACAAAGACATGTCTAGAGAGATCCTTTCTTAAGTACATTGTTTTCTTTTCCTATCTATGAAAAAGTAAATCGTTTTTTGTGAAGATTATTAGTGATACTTAACAAAGGCTTTTTCTAATCGTGTCTGTAGAAATTTAAAGTGCAAACATACTCTATTTTTGGTAAAAAAATCAGCCCGTTTGGTTGACTTATAGCAGAGATATTCAATTTTTTCTCCGGTGCGTAGGTTTTGGATTGCTCTGTGCCTATCTGTGAAAAAGTAATTTTTTTTGTTGAGATCACTACTGATACTTAACAAAGAGTCTCTCTAAGCATGTCTTTATGAATATAAACTTTGAACATGTCTCTTGAATTAACAAAAAAATCAGCCCATTTACCCTAGCTGCAATGGAGATATTTTAATTTCTTATTGCCGTGTTATTTTTGGTCCACCCTGTACAAGCTATATTTCTTTCTTTATACATTTACCTCTTCCACTCATGGAATGAAAAAATTCAGCCAATGTCCATAAACCTACTCCACTAGGCCACCAAATACTAAGACCTCCATCTGACCAAAGATCGAAACTTCCATCACGATCATACCAATTACCAGCTAGTTGTGTAGCAATATCATAGGCTATTGCAAATGGACAAATTCCACCTCGAAATCTGCCCAAAGAGACATTACGCAAAGCATCAAATACATTTCTTGTCGGTGAGGCACTATCCAATGGGGCAGCAATGAAGTGTAAAACAAAAGTAATCAGAATTATTCCATACATCTATAGAATGAGAAAGAAAGTACAAGTCTGCTACAAGTGCACACGATTTTAAATAGTTTTTCAAAATATGCGTTTTTTTTTCAAAGACCCTTGATAAGAATAAAATATACGAATAGTGTTAATAAATCAATAGAGAAAAAACTAAATATTTGTTGTTTTTCTGTCGACATACAGACAGTACCTATTAATACCGTTGTCATTATCAACTATCATCACTTTGTTCATACAATAGTCAAATCAGATTTATTTTATTTCATCATTTGACAATGTTTTTTCTTTGTGAAAACATTATTTTATAAATGATTATTTGATTGTTTTTCTGCATCAATGACCGATGATAATAGCAGTAACATATTCTCACACTGTTTCAGTATACGATTCTTATCTCTGTGTTGATATTTTCGATGAGAATAAAACAGAACTGCAAAATTTTCATATTTATTCAGTTCTTCTATTTACATATTTCATTTATCTTCGAAATTTTCAACAATTATACACTAAGATAAAATGTGTCGTGCTTTGTGACATATTTTGTCCATCAGACTCACGACACATTTTTTGTGACAATGGGGAAAAGGTTTAAAGCAGTTGAAGAAACGAATGTTGTTTTTTCCTGATGACGACATTATAGATAAAGAAAATAATGAAATTGAGTTTTTTTAAAAGTTGTTTCTATTCTTTTTCTCGTAGAGAAGAGTCTTGCAAGTTTAAATTGTTTGCTTGCTTGCTTGTACGTCCGCACTTCAGTGTTTGTTCCAAGAATGACGTGAAGATAGAAGGGTTCATTTTCCATGAACACTTGACCAAAAGGTAATCGAGGGTGGGAACTTTGAATCTGAGGTTAGTTTTATCTAATTATTAATATTTTTCTGTGAAATTCAAGTAGCGACAATTCAAAATGGAGAATTGAAATTTGAGGTTAGCTTTTATTAGTTAGTTGTCAATTAATTATGAGGTACTTAATTATTAATCTTTTCGAAACTTGGCCAAAACTAATCATGAGTGGCCGGTGCGTATTTGACGTTACTCCTTGTTAATTAATAATTAATTTAACGAAATTAATGATTTGCTGATTGTTTCAAAAATATCATTTCTACGAGAAAGAGCTGAGCAAGTTCTCAGACGAGCGTTACTTGTTTAAATAAGTATATTTTTGAACATGTTATTTTGTATAAAGCTCTTTTTATTCGTCTATCTATTTTTGGTACATTTTGAAAAAACATTCTTTTTCAATAAATATCAAGTATTTCTAATAATAAAATATCTGTTCATATATTTGACAACTTAACGTTTCCACGGTTCTGTATAATATTTGTGGAATCGCAGACCTTTACTGTCCAGAGATCCTCAGATCTCGATAGAACCGCTTTGAGCTAGTCCATTTCTTGATCAATTAGCGACCTCTCCAGAGATTTTCGAGCTACAAACAATCTATAGGAAAATGTATAAAATTTAGTATGTTGAATCGAATCGATTATATGTATCATCACGAGTGATATAAAACGGTGAATGAATAGTTGACAAGTAGTCTGCGACACATTTTATTTTAGTGTATACAATGATTAATCTAATCAAATTGAGATGCCTGGTGATAATTTTAGCATTGATTATTGCCAACAATCAGTCTAACGAGAATAATCATGTTCATCCCGTGTTGCATTAATCCAATCTTGATAAACTTCGCTATGAAATAAAATGATTTCAACTATAAATATTAATGGCAAATTTTAAGATGAAATAACACGCCAATGATTCATTTTACTTTTGAAAGTGATGAGAAATTTCCATGTATGATTGAGAATGAAGGAAAATGACTCCTTGTACTTATCATATGTATGTAATTGACGTTATTGTCTAAAATTATGCTATGGATTGTAAGTTCACTTTTGACGTCAACTGATTTCAATATTATTACAATGCTTATACAATGTTAATGTTTACCATTTCTGATAAGTATTCCTCTCGTTTATATTTTTATAGTTTCAAAAAGGATTTTGACGGTTTTGATAAAACAAAAACATATAATATTTCAGATTTCTATCATGGCTACTAATATTCTGGATACAGACATTGATCCAACATCGAGTTCAATCGACAAGGAATGGTCATGTCCTAAATGTACCTATACAAATTCGGCAAGCAATTCTGCTGTTTGTCAGATATGTGAGACAATCAATCCTCAATGTCTAGAAAAGCTTTTCATTACTGATCACTCGAGACTTATTTGGGAGTGTCGTCAATGTACATTGAATAATGAAATTACTGATAATAAATGCAAAATCTGTAGGGCGCCAAAATCACAAATAGTAAGTAATTGATTTTCACAAGTAATCAAGAAGAACTTTTTTTGCTTTTCTAGGATGCTCAAGAAACAACCCCTATTAACTCGTCAGCAAACACACACGGAGCTTCAATATCTCTTGCTGTTCGTGAGCGGCGACATCAACATGAAATTGAAGCAGAAAATATATTTAAAAATATTGTCAAATATTGTAAAGAGGTATATATTTTATATCTGATATAGATTTTACACGTTCATTTCATTTCTTGTTTGTAGCGTAATGTACAATTTGTTGATGATCAATTTCGTCCTACGCAGAAATCCATTGGATCTGGATCTTTCAGAAATTTTGACCAATGGCTACGGATATCGAAGGTTACTCCGTTTTCAAATGAAGATCGTAAATTACCATGGACAATCTTTTCTTCACCTCAAGCAAGTGATATTGAACAGGGTGCTCTGGGAAATTGTTGGTTAGTTGCTGTCATTGCTTTAATATGTGAACAACCACGTCTACTTGAACATATTCTTTTGACAAAAGAAATTAATTCTGAAGGTGTTTATCTTGTACGTATTTGTCAAAATGGTTTATGGAAACCAATTATTGTTGATGATTTCTTTCCATGTACTAAACATAAGCATTTATTATTTACTCAAGCTAAACGTCGTCAATTATATGTTCCATTAATAGAAAAAGCATGTGCAAAAATCTTTGGTTCCTATTCGAATTTACGAAGTGGAACTATGTATGAGGGTCTTCAATTACTAACAGGTGCATCATGTGATTATATCGATTTAACATCTTCGAGTTTAGATGCAAATATTATTTGGGTTAAACTTTTATCTGCTTGCGAATCAAAGTAAGTAGAAAAATGTACAGTAAGGAAGATAAAATAGTCGATATGGATTTTAGATTATTGATTGGAGTATCTTCAGGTGGCACGAAAATTAGTCACGAAGAATATACACGCGTACATATTAATGATAATCATGCCTTTTCTATTCTTACTGCGTGTACATTATCAGCAAATGATGTTGTGGGTAATTCACGTCAATTTGTTCTTGTTCGTGATCCTCATTCTCGCTCATGGTATAGAGAAGAATCTATAACAGATAGTGTACTTGAGAAATTACGATCCATAAATTCTACACGTCGTTCAACAGGTGCATTTTGGATTTCATGGTCACAATTTCTTCGCTACTTTTCTTCTATAACAATTTCCACCTATAATAAAAATCATTTTGATATACGTGAACAAGGAACTTTTACTCGATCACCTACGGAATCTATTGTCAGTTATCGTTTAAATGTTCCTGAGTAAGTAGATATTTTTAATTAATGTTATATCTATCTTATATTTTAAGAAAATCATTGGTTAATATAAGTTTATTGCATCATCGATATGATCGAACTACACGTGCTACTCATACACAAGGATTTGTACTATGTGATGTGGATGAACGATCAACTACACGTACGGTGGGAAAACGAGAATGTATTTTGGTATGTAAATCAGGAAGATTTTCGTATTGGAGTGGATTATTACAAGCTGGTTCTCATGTACTTATTCCATTTTCTACGAGTTTCTGGAAAACTAATTTAGAAAATCGAAATTATACTATTGTTATTCATTCCAGTATTCAATTGAATATGAATGCAAGAAATAAACCAGCAACATTTCTTGCTGATTGTTTAATAGCAACTGTGACGAAAAATTATGTTTCGAAACATCGAGTATGTCCTCCTTCATATTGTTGAGAAATATTCGATTTAACTAATGATATTTTTGTTGCAGGATAAAGATGTTAATTTCTACAAAACACCAAGTAAACTCGGTTTACAAATTTTCATTGCGGAAAATCATTCGATGAAAAATCATTTGATTATTGATATCAATGTCAAAACAGCAAAAAATGTTCGTCATTCTCGTTATCTCAATCATTCATGTAATACACATGATTGTATTCCTCCTCGTCATCGTCAAATTCTATTATTTTCCGAATGGATGAATAAACATGATGGAGAAAGTCAATTAGCTTATACTTATCAACATTATCATGATAAACAAATAACTAAACCAAATCCACCGATTGATATTTCCCGAGGTGATATTCATTCACCACGAGCTTTTTAAATTTATTTATTAGTTGTGTAAATAAATCTCCTTAGATCATTGTTGATTCGTGATATTATAATCAAAGATGATAAATAGAGGAAAAACATCAAGAATAACATTAGTTTTTTTGTTTCTTCAAACACATATGCTTTATGAATGATTATACTTAGCGAGAGACAAAGAAGGTGCACATGTGAATGTAATTTGCTTTTGATAACGTCATTTTTTCTATTTCTTCTTGTCTACATTAGAATTCAATGGCATGACTCGACAAGGAGATGTTCATACTTTGGAAAGTCATTTATATGAATCATTGCATGTTTGAATGGACATATTAAAGTGCTTCGATCGTTTCCAATTGGATCTTGAGATGTTAAATAACATTATAATGATAATTTCGAAATTATTTTATCGGAGAATTACATTGTGATGTTAATCTATGTGATAATGATGATCGTCCACTGTTGCACAATGCGATGAATTCAAGATCATTAGAATTAGTGGAATATTTATTAAAACAGAGTGTTCGTCATTTTTGAGCGATTGTTGATCAAATGTTACCGTTACTGTCGACAGTGGAAAAGAAATATGTGGGTCTAATATTAGGTTGAGCAAAAATGTCGCGGTCACTTTTTTAATCGTTTTCGCTAATAAAGGGATCGCGAACTTTTTGCTCAATTTGGTATATATCATTTAATAGAGCAAAGAAAGCTCTACAAGTTGATATTTATAACTCA
This sequence comes from Macrotrachela quadricornifera, assembly GCA_022393335.1. NCBI lineage: Eukaryota > Metazoa > Rotifera > Eurotatoria > Philodinida > Philodinidae > Macrotrachela > Macrotrachela quadricornifera. The sequence goes on along the minus strand of JAJEKB010021302.1, from coordinate 4,048 downwards.
TTTTATTTCGAGTTGGTGCCATATTACCAAAAATGATCTGCCATGGATCGGGACTATGAAAAATTGAATTTTTCTACCAGCTTGAGAGTGAGTTTTTCCTCTAATAACTCGACGTTTTTATCAAAACGCGTGTCAGATTTAGGATGAGCATCCAAACATTGGATTGATGTATATTATTTTGAAAAATTTCTGAGAACTTTTTTTTTTTTTCTTGAAAAATTTCTCTGGGGATCCCCTCAGGGATGGAGCAAAAAGACTCAAAAAATATCTTGTCAGTAGAAAAATCGCTCTAAGTATAAGGAAAGCTTGTATAGGCCATTAAAGTTTTAAAAAATTGAGCATGACAATTAATTAGGAGACAAAAGTAGTTTTTTGATCCATCCCTAATGGGAGACCTCAGCAAAATTTTTCAAAAAAATATATATCGATCCAGTGTTTGGATGCTCATCCTAAATCTGACACTCGTTTTGATAAAAACGTCGAGTTATTAGAGGAAAAACTCACTCTCAAGCTATTAGAAAAATTCTATTTTTCGTGCCCCTCAGTCATTGAAGATCATTTTCTTGATCAAGTATTTGAGCATCTTCGTTGTGTACTCAAACTTCGATTAACTGATGATCTACTTAAACCATTAAAAACAACGAAAAATCAAATTTTCGATCGTCATCAAGAATGTCAGATAATGGATAAACTAGAAAAAATTCGATTGAATTCCAATGAGATGTATATTGAAGCTTTACTCGTACACGAATATTGTTATTCATTATGTTATCGAGGTGCTATTCTTGCTGATAATGGACAGCATCAGAGAAAGCAATTGATTATTGGATATATGAATTGAATTTGTATCAACAATATTCGATTCCATTTGATCCAAAATATTTACGTCGCTTTGCTTCATTGTTCAGTGGAAATGTTCGTCAAAATGGAAACAGTGTCGCTGGAACCTATACTGAAAATAGTAACAGCAACAACAGAAGAACTTGAACATGATTAAAGGGTGATCCAAAAGTCTTGGTCCTTCTCAGAAAAATTGTTCGTTCTTCCTTATAGTAAACCCAAAAATGCTCAAACTTTGGTATCTCATTCCTTGTAACTAGGCGAGCATTACCCCAAAGTTTCATGTTTCTATCTTTTATTATAAGAGAGATACATATGGTAACATTCTAGAAAAAATTTTTTCTCATTTCTCAAAATAGTAGTTGGCACATAATATATGTAAATTGACCATTTTTCTTTTTCAATTTTTCACCATTTAATAAGTTCGTATAGAAAAAAAAAGATCTTTTTTTACAGCAATGAAAACTGATTGCATAGAGTTTTGATTCTTTTAAAACAAAAATTATATAACTAAAATACGCTTCACTGTTTAGATTGTAGAGCTTTTCACGCTGCATCATGTGGTATACTTGGTTTTCCTAATAGAACCTATTAAATGGTGGAAAAGTAAAATACAAAAGTGGTCCATCATCAACCATATTTTGAGATATGAGAAAAAATTTCTCTAGAATGTTACCATATGTATCTCTCTTATAATAAACGATAAAAACATGAAACGTTGGGGTAATGCTCGCCTACTTACAAGGAATGAGATACCAAAGTTTGAGCATTTTTGGGTTTACTATAAGGAAGAACGAACAATTTTTCTGAGAAGGACCAAGACTTTTGGATCACCCTTTAGTTCGGTACATCTTTTACGGAGTTATGACTAGTCTCGTACAACGTATTCAAAACTATTAGAGCATTTATGAAACTATGACTGGTTTCGTAGAATATATACGGAACATTTAAATACTATGCAAAACTATCAATAGCTTTGTACAAAGGATATGGAACTACCGAAAGTTCAGTGCATGGTGTATGGAACTTCTAGAGGGTTTCGTAAACAAACTTCGGAACCTTTTGCAAATTTCAGAACTTAGAAAGGTTCTTTATAATAATTACGAAACGATTTGTATGCCACGGAACTTAAAACCGTTTCGTAAAACTTGCCAAACCTTTAAAGTTCAGTAGGCCTCCTATTTTTTTTCAGTGAATTGCTCTCTGAACAAGCTTAAGAGCTTCCATAAATTCACTTTTATGTTTTAAAAGTTACTAAATTCTAATGCACTTTATAGTTGATGTAAATTTAGAAAATGAACCATATTTCCATGCATTATACTTTGGACAGCATTCATTATCTTCACTATATCACAAAAATAAATGCCAACCCATTTTTATATAAAAGTTCATGGAAACCGATTGATATTTAAAAATCGATTAAAATCTGTTACGTCGTATTATTTAATCGAATAAAATGAATTATTTTTGACAAATCGATTAAAATCAGTTAACCATGATGTGTCATTTGCTCTGCTTTTGGCATGTTTTTGATTCTTTTATTCCGTAACAGGATATTCATATTAAAACATTATAGAGAAAAACCTTATTATGGGCAGAACAGAAGATTTTTATTTTGTTTTTCTGACGCATAGTTCACTTCCCTTGTTTGTCGTTCCATGATTTTGTGGAACTCACATATTTTTTCGAAGAAAAATCGTGAGTGTAAGTTTTAAGTCGAGGTTTTTAGAGCTCCCCCCCCCCTCCTTACAGATACCCCCTCCCGTTACAGACATATCTCTGCTACAGATCCTAGGAACCAAAGTCAAAGAGCATGGCGTGTGCTTTGACATTGATGAGAGAGACAAAGAGGAAAGATAGATAAAATGAAGATCTTTACATAAGTTTTCCCAGGTAGTGGAGCGACGAAAGAAAAGAGCAATCAAAATCACTACACGTTTTACTTAGCAGCAAACAAGAACTGATGGTTGTTTAGTATATTTCTTCTAAAAGTATGTGAGTTCCACATTTTGGTCCTAAAGGGACTGCGCTGACAAGCTTTTTCGCAGCAACCAGTGCAGAACTGTGAATATTATGCACGGATCCTTTCATTTCTTCAAGCTTCTGATCAGAGAATTTGCGCGTTGTTTGGCTTGTTGACTGTTGTCTCTCACCAGATTTTAGTTTTTCCAATGGCCCACCAAGCTGTAGCATGATCATACATCTTGTGTTATAATTTTCGTTGTAAATGCATTAGACATTTGCTTTTGCCGTCCCAAACATAAATTCAAATACCATTTTTTCATGTCATTTTATAGTTCATCTGAGGTATCTATAGTGTGTTGACAACGGATCAGATAAATCCCTATCTTGTTTTCCTTCGTTGTAAATGAGGGCAGCTGTATTTTTATGGCTTTTATTTACTCTTCCTCAGAGCTTGAAGATTCAAATTACTCATATCACTTCGCCAGTTATTATCCTTTTCCGTGTCAGTTACTCCAAACAGTATTGAAGTCATCACAAAGTTTCGGTCATTTTCATATAAATGCAGAGCAAGAGAAAAAAATAATGTTGTGCAAAGAAAACACAAACTAGACTGAAACTTTGCTGCTTTATCTCATTCTCACTGTGTCAAACATATAAGAAAAAGGGAGAAACAAACTTCAGTAACTATTAAAATCGGCGTAAAAATAGAATTTTCTATGTTATGATAGAAACCAAACAAAAATAAATCGAGAACCCTTCCGAATGTTACAAGAAAGATGGGCATAAATCAAAAGCAAAAAGAATAAGGAATAATTGAACATAATGAAAAGAGCAAAGAATACATTTGTCAAGAGTTAATACACATAAAAAATAAAGATTTCACAGCTATTTTTTATGAAAACCGAATCGCCATGAAAGGGTTAAATGGTCAAAAAATAGGTTTTGGTAGATTATTCGGCATGCTCTATCATCTGAGATGATGGAAAAATCAATTACAAAAAAAATTTTTTTCATAGGAAACTGGTTTTTCAAAAATCGGATCTCTAGAGGCGTATGAGCAGATATCATGGTGATATTTGGAATCAGCATAGTGAATAACCCTAAGTCCACTATATTTAATTAAAATATAGATTAACCAGTTGGGACGGTTCCCTCGTGAGACAGATCATGTGAAGCATTACAAATGGATGCCTTGTACACATTTGGTAAGTGTATAGAAGTAAAACATATTATTTTCTAGTTA
>JAJEKB010021301.1:0-35449 GCA_022393335.1 Macrotrachela quadricornifera | reverse complement strand
TTAAGTGATCATCATTCAACATGTTCATCAATATCATCAAAAAAAAAATTCAATTAGAAATTCTGATGATGATGAACAAAGTCAAAATTCAATTATTTCAGATACTGATGAACAACAACAACAACAACAACCACCGAAACGTATTAAACAAGATGATGGAAAAAATTTATCATTATCAACATTTTTACCACCACCACCTCCAACAACAACAGCAGCAGCAGCAACAAATATGTTTTTTCCTCCACCTCCTCCTGGCTTTTTTCCTCATCATCCAATGTTTTCATCATTTATTAATCCATCTTTATTACTTCAACCGAAATTTAATTATTCATCACGTTCATCACCATTATCAATGAATGCAAATTTAGATTTATTTAAACAAGCATCTGCTTTTGTTCAACGTACAAATTCTCCAAATTCTTCAAGATCATCATCACCACGTACATCATCACCTTTACAACAACAACAACAACGAATGCATGCTGTTGCTGCAATGGTTGCAGCAGCAAATGGAAATAGTAATCATTTACGAAATCATCATCAACAACAACAACAACAACAACAGCAGCAACAGCAACAACAACAACAACAACAACAAAGAAAACTTGAAAAAGAAGAAAGAAATTTTCAATGTCGATGGTGTGATTATCGTGGTAGATGGAGAAGTGAATTAATTCAACATATGAGATGTCATCATGCAAGAGATAAACCATATCATTGTTCAGCTTGTCCATATGCTTCAAGTTGGAAATGGGATGTTCAAGTAAGAACAAAACTATTATACATATCTTCAGACATCTTTTATAAATAATCCAATAATATTTTCTTTTAGAAACATGTTAAAAAACAACATGCACATGATACAGCTAAAATTGTTGAATTACCTGATAAATATTTATTTCAAACAACACTTAAAGCTAAATATGAAGGAACTGATGATCGAACATTAGCACCAGCACCATTAACTGATGAAGATTATAGTTTTTTTGGTGGTGATGTACAACAAAAATTATCTTCAATGAAATATACACGTGATAGAACATTAGCTTGTCAACAATGTCCATTTGCTGCTAATTCAATGGCTGAATTACGTCGACATTTAATTGTACATTCAGCTGAAAGTCCTTATCATTGTTTTAATTGTGATTATAAATCAAAATGGAAATGTGATGTTAAAAAACATATGCGTTTATGTAATCATCATGGACCTGTTTTAGTTGGTCGAAAAGCAATGGCTAAAGTTATGGAAGTAAGTAAATAAATAATATTTAAAGAAGAAAAAATAATTTATTTAATTTTAGAGTCTTGGTTTAGTTATTGGTAATAATGATGTTAATAAAACAATAACAACAGATAAACAAAATGCTGCTGCATTTGCTGCTGCTGCTATGCAAATGTCAACATTTTTAGCACATCAACATCAACAACAACAAAAAACTAATGAAATTGAACAAGATGAAGAAGAAATTGATGAAGAAGAAGATGATGATAATAATGATAATAATGATAATGATGATGATGATGAAGATAATAATTTAATTATTGTTGATGAAAATCATCAACAAGATATAAATGATGATAAACAAAAACGTATATCAACTAATTCTCGTACACAAAATAATAATCTTCGTTGTCGTCAATGTGATTATGAAGCTGATGATTTATCAGATTTACTTATACATCGTAAAGCACATGCATCTATGAAATATAATCAAGAATTTCAACAACAAAAAAATTTATCAAATAATAGTGATATTGAAAATGATGATGATGAACAAGAAGTAAAATTTTTTGTTTTTTTATCATATTAGATTAATATGTTTTTTTTTTTTATTTAGGATGATAAAACACGAGATATTCAATTAGATGAACAAAAATTTGACTATGGTATAAAAAAAATTACTAAAAATATATGTATATTCATTTTTGTATTCTTTTTTTAGAACTACATTGGTTAGAAAATAATCCATTAATTAAACAATTAACAACAAGTAATTCTTTTTTTCTTTTTTGTTTTAAATAATTTTCTTTTTAATATTTATATAGTTCAACAAAAAAATCGAATAATTATTTATAAATGTTCAAAATGTAATTATACAATTAATAATAATCGTCAATATTTTCTTAATCATCTTGATCATCAACATCCAGAAATTTTACAAGTAAAATTTTTTTTAATAATTTATTTAATAATATTTACTTTTTATTTTATTTTTAGAATCACACATGATTATCATAAATAATTATTTATGTAATTCAGCAGTCAGATATACATACATTTTCATAGTCTTTCTCTTTAACGAACTGCATTCCATGTGTGACTTCAGATATCTGCTTTCGTTTGTTTGTTTGTTTGTTTGTTTTTCTTCTTGTATATTGTTTGTTAACATTATTTATTCCTTATTCTGTTTTGCTTTTTTTTTTGTGTAGACATCACATATTGTTTATTTGATCCATTACTTTGCTCTATTCTATTCTATAATTATATGTGTTGTAATGTCATTGTTTACTTTAAATGTTCCTTTCTTTTTCTTTCTCTGTGTGTGTGTTTTTTTTAATCAAGACTAAGAAGAATAAGATTGAAAACCAATAATATTGTGCTTTTTATTAATTATAAGTTAAATGAAAATTTTTGATGGATCATGTGATTTAATGTTAATATATATTTGAAATTTCTTGTGAAGAATAAATTACATCTTGAATTTAACTTGTTGATGCTAATAGAGATAAAAATTTGCTAGAAACTTCGATTTAATCAACAGCTTATCAGACAGGCTTTTTCTTGAAAATTTCAATTGAAACCTTACAAAAAGAGATCAAGTAATCCAAGTTGTTCAAAAGAATAGGCATTAGCGTATTCATTACTCTAAGTATTTACTGATAGATGTTAATAAAGAGGAAATCTTGGAAATAAAGAATGAAAATACACTACAGCAATGATTTATTGTATCATGAATGTAGTGATTTACAAAGAAAAAGGCGTCCTATGTAAATAACATGCTCAAGTCTGTTACAGAAAGAAAAAGGTTCAGTAGATAATAGTAAATTTAGTATAAGTCTATGATGCTAGTATATAATCATATAATTTTTTTGTATTAATTTGAATAATTTGTTATGTTTTAGTAATAAAACTGTATCGTTTACGTCATTATTCCAGTAATTAGATAAAACTATTATAAAGTCCAAAAGGAAAACATTGCCTATGTCAGTATGACTGATACGAAAATATCTTACTGGTTATAATTCTAATAATAGATAAACGTAATAAATAATAATTATTCCAAATTGAATGATTTCAACACTTTTGCGTACTTAATAATATCTAACTACGAAATATGAAAATAGAAAAAAAAAAGAAGAACAATATTTGACAACATATGCAAACGATATGGGCGGACATATTTTTGAAAATTTTTTAAACATTTAATCTCACTAAAAAGTAAGTGCATATTTGTTAACCTTCATTCTTTCAAGCAAGTAATATTCTACATATTTTTTTATTTTCCTCTAACCACATGTTTTCACGTACTTGATCTTATTAATTATTTATGGAATTTGACAAATATATTCTTTTCTCTCTTATACCCTTATCGCATTCTACGTGGTTTTTTTGCTACTTAAATAATCTTAACGATGATATATATCAGCACATTTAATATTGATTTAACTAGAAAAAACAATTATCTTTTTTTTCTTTTAGGACGAATATTATCGATCATTGTTCATGATAATTTCGTAATAAGTAATAATAACAATGATTCGTCGAAATATTATTTTCTGTGTCCTATTTGCTATATTTGTAATTCAAGCTGAAGTTACTATTGGTAAGATATTATTTATTTAATTAAAGAATATTTATTAATCTATATTAAATAATTAAAGGTTTTCCATTAAATCGTAATGATTTACAAATGTTATTAATGAATGCATTAAAAGTTGGTGATTGTGCACGTATTGTACCAGTTACAGATCCAATACCATTACGTTTTCGTCGTGGTACAACAAAAAAAAAATTTCAATGTATTATTACATTAAATTGATTATTTGGTTTTTTGAAAAAAAAATTATCTATTCCTTTCTCTTTTTTTTAAATGTATTTGTAAAAGAAGATAATAATAAAAAATATCATAGATTTTATTCTTATTGTTTAATATAACATATGAAAATCAAAGTTAACTATTTATCGAAATAATCTAAAATGTGACGATGGATAAAGTTTTTCTCCCATAATTAATTTCGTATGTATATTTTGTTTGAAACATATTTTCACATATATCATAACATGAAATATTTGTTAAACAATAGAAAATATTTTTAATACCATTTTAGATTTCTATATGCTATTGATGAATAACATTGACTATTTATTTCAGTTTTATATGAATACTGAGAGCTTAAATAAAACAATATAATCCTACTGAAATGGTATATAAATATTATTAAAAGATAAAATTCTACATATATATATATATTATAAAAAAAATAAAAAAATAAAAAAAAATGTTTAAAAAACTTGTTCTTGACTTTGTATTTGTTCCATTGATGATGTTGTTGGTTGAATATTATTAGTTGATTCTGTTAAACATGGAAGTTTTTTATGTATTTTATTATCGATTTGATTTGGCATTATTCCTAAATAAAAATATTCTCGTGGTATATTTGTATTTCGTCGATATGAACATATATAATCAATTTCCATTGTATCATTAGTTATTGGTGGTCGACGATTAGGATTTAATATTCTACGATAATTTATATCTTTATTAAAAGAATTTGTACGATCAATTGCTGTCGAATATATTCGTGGAATATCCGTATATCTTGATAAGGAATATACTTCTGGTCGATAAGGAATATATCGATTAGTATATTCACTAAATATAAGATAAAGGAAGAACAAGAAGAAATAAAGAAATATAGATACCTCATATCAGGCATTGTACGTTGACGTTGAAGACATTGACTTTGTGCACGTTTTTTTTCTACAAGACCCCAATTTGTTGGTGTACTTTCAAGTGGATGATCACTACGTTCAGGCAACCATAAATCATCTTGTAATGCCCATTTTCGTTCGGAAGTTTCCTTTTTACAAAAATTTAAATATAAATAAGAAACTAATTATCCAGTATATTTTTTTACTTGATGTTCTCCATAAGGTCCTCGTCTAGTGTAGTGTTCATCATAACTTTATTTAAATATATAAAGAAAATAAAAAATCTTCAATTTAGTTGTTTGTTTTTTTTTATTCTACCTGCTAATCAATTGTTTTTGATTATCAATATCATGATGATCAAGAATCATTCGTCCAGGTTGTTTTTCTTGTGATGCAAGAAATTTACGTCTTAAAACAGTATCTGGTACAGAACCAACATGTACTGGATACTCAATACGATAGAAATCTCTAGATCTATGACTTGAATCTTTAAACTAAATAATTAAAATAAACAATATCAGAATGATGATTTTCATTGCATCAAAATTTTTCTCGTTTTCAAAGATAATACAGAGAATATTTTTATTGAAATGATAAGACACTTGAGTAATTGAATTCTAAACAGAGTTGTTAGTCTGGAGACCATCAGAAAAACAATATTCTCAAATCTATGATAATAAATTTTTAATTGAAAAAAGCTCACTTTTGATCGATCTTCATACCAATTTCCAATAAGAACATTAGTATTAAATGGTCGTTTTCCACGAAATTTTTCTGGATGTACCGGTATAATTGGTACATTTGCATAAGTACCATCTTTTGGATTAAAAAATCGATCAAATTTTGATGTCATCTTACAACTAATCTTCAATTAAAAAATAAGAATATAAAGAAAAAAGGATAGATTATGAAAAATAAAATATGTTGTAAATTGTAAATATTTAAATCAAAATTCTTGATATATGATCTAGTAGTTGATCATTTTTGATATGATAATTAAGAATGAAATGATTTCTACAAAAAGAAAAATAACAATTGACTGTATTTTTATTTGCTTGAATCCGTATGAATGTTGTATTTGAAATAGTTTTTATAAGGACATTTTCATACAATGAAAAGTAAATATTCTCTTTGTTAGAAATATAAAGGTAGTTTTTTTTTTAAATTTTAAAAATCTAGGCATATACATCAGTTTTTTATGTGCATGAAAATGTATATGAAGACATACAAACGAATATCGAAGGCGAACATCATTATTGATTGTTCTTATTGAACTAATTTATCTTTGTCGATACATTCGTAATATTTAATTGTATATTATGACTATGACATGCAATGTTCATTATTGTAATAAGATGAAAATACAAATAAAATACTTGACTTAGTTGCTTGTTTCTTATTGTTTAAGTTAAATTTGATCATTAGTTTCGTTATTTTTTATTTTTTAGAAAACCTTTTTATATATTTTTTATCATTAATAAGTATAATCGAACAATATTGCTTAGCGACGTACATTTTTTGATTATTTTATAACGTTAGATGTCTCTAGGTAATGAAATGTTATTTTATTGTATATTGTTTTTTTTTGCATGAATTGTTTCAATAACTTTATAAGTAAGGACTTCAGATGATTTACATCACGAGAATTTTGTGTATAGATATGCTTCTTTTTATGATTCTTCATATGGAGAAGACAAGAGATGGTAGATAAAGATATATTCATGAACAATATATGATAATTAGAAGATCATTTGATTATGTACGTTTTATCTTGAAAAATTGACTTTACATGATTATATATTGTTTTCTTTCTATTTATGAAACAATAAAAATTCTGTTGTAGTCAATAGTAATACCAATAAAAAAAAGGTGCTCTCTACTCTTATCTTTATGGATATGGAGTGTGAACATAACTTTATTCTCTTTTCTAAAGCAAATGATTATACAACGATTAAATACGCTATTTAATTATCGAGCGTGTTATTTGTGAAGAAAAATGTGACACTCAGATTAAGTGACAATTATTTCATCAAATTTAAAGCGTCGTAATCTCAAAGGTGATGAAGGAATTTTATATATTGTATAAATTCTCTCGTTTCCATTATCACGCCTTGAAACACTATATATAAATGGTAGTAATGTGGTTAATAATGAAATTGTAGTTTTAGATCATATATTAACAAGAGATTTCTCGTTACATTAATTTCACCTCATTGGAAGTGAACATATTGATCGAGATATTGTTGCTCTCTCAACTAGAATGTTTCAGCTTACCGTATGATGATTGAATAGAAAATGGGACATGCATAAATGCAATTATTAAAAAGATCAAAGCGAATAATTTCTTAGTCAGTAATGTCGATGAAGTTAGCGTCAGATTCGACTTTTTACAGCGAATATTCGCTTATTTACTTGTGTCTAAATAATTCATCAGTATGTCTTATATGAATCGACGAACTCTATCCAATAGTATACTCAGATCTTTGATGAGCCAAAGTATGATTTTCAGTTACACATATTTTCAAAACTTAATATAGTGAATATGTGTAGTTTTTACTCGAATATGCTGCCAGAATTTTATTAAGAAAATACAGTATTTTGAGAGTTTCTGAGTCATGCTTTGGGCTTTAACAAATCTGATTGTACCATTGGATAGAGCTTGTTGACTGATATAAGACACACTGGTGGATTGCTTAGACACAGGTTAATAAGTGAACGTTCGCTGAAAAAAGTCGAATCTACCCCTAATTTCACTGACGTGTTCCATGTAGAAAAAAATCGATTAAAAGAGAGTATATTGTTTGTTTTGACTTTTTAACGACCTTGTTCATTAAATCAAAAGGTTTTTTGATCAAAACAATTAAAAATCCGTGCCTATTTCTATTTATTAATATGCTCCAAACAATAACCGTGTCTAAAAAAAACCTTGTCCGATGAAAAGGGTATAGATAGAATAACTAAAAGACGATTTTGTCTGTCTTTTTGAATGGATTAAAGAAGACTAAATTAGCAACTCATTAGAAACAGGGAAACTTGTTGAAGAAAAAGCATTAGAGAGTAGGAAAAGTTAACAATGAAGTCATCAACTAACATTGAATCAAAACCGTGTGGTCGGTACAAAACGCTTGAACTTACGCTAGATAATACAGCCTTTTTAACAAGCTAACATTGAATTTCTACGGAGACATCGCTGTGTGGCGAGAGTATTTTGGCCACTAAAATTTGGCATATTAGTATAGCAAATGAAATGCATTAGGAAAAAAACGAGTTTTCACAGCTTTTTTTCCTATTCGAAAGATTTCTATATTCAAGTAGTCTACATTTGATTTGCTTATGAGCAGATAGACTAAAATTTTCTCGGTGAAATAGTAGAAATTCAAACTTTGTCACATTTCATATAAGAACTATTCGAAATGTCCAAGACTTGACTTTATTCACATAGATATTAGGTAGTAGCAGTTATTTATTTTTTAGAGGCAATGCAAATGTTTAAAGTATACGTTTTATATTCTCAATTAATTGGATCTCATAGTTCTAACCAATAATTGCATTTGAAATGCATCGATCAGATGGACTTGGTAGGGTAGAAAGAGGACCAGATGCACATTTGTAACCTGGACAGCATGGTATATTTACTTTGTAACATGACTCTCCCGGAGCAACACAATCATTGGTTTTTTGTGCAGAACATTGTGTTATAATAGAATTTACAACGATCATGGTGATAGTCATTAATATCACCAACTTGGTCATGAAATTCATTCTATAACAAATTAAATGTCGATATCAAATAATATCGTGTTCTTTTTAAAGCAGTGTATGTGCACATTAATATGTCAACAAAAAAAAACAAGCGAATCAGCGCATATAATATGACTGATGACTATGTCAATATTTGATCTAGTAGCAAGTAGAGACAAAATTTTGCAAAATCTTCACAAGCGAATGAGAAGCTGTCAGTATTCAAAATTAAAAAAGCAGGACTGGAGATAGTTGTAAAGAACTGTACCATGCCATTTTCATAGCGAGTATATTTTAAACTGTCACAGAGATTTGTAAACTGTAAATATTGGATTATTTGCGACACAATGATATGTAACCATAATCTGTCAGTCATGAAAATAGCTCCTTATAATTGTAACTGCCGTCCTATGTATGAGTGGCAAAATGTTAATGCTTTGCCAGTCATGTAATATGAACTATTTCGCTCGCTCTCTAATCTTTATTTATTAGATACTTTATACTGTATGTAAATGTAAATATATGAAATTACCTTATTTTCATAACATCAAACACAGGAGCGAGTAAAAAGCATGGAGAAGGGAAAAACATAATTTTTAGTCTCATTTATTGAAATTAAAGCAGCAAATTAAGTCAAAAAAAGTTCTTTCATGTTAGGCGAAAATAAATGTGAATGTTATGACATGTTCAAGCCAATAATATTCTGTTTCTTGAAAAATCATTCTTGTCACTATGCCATGAAGAATGGTTCTTTTCGACTGCTTCTTAAAATAGGTTTTTAAACGTTCATCATAGAAATTGAATTTGAAAGCTAGTTCGATGAGAATTTCGTCGAAACAATAAGTGTCTTCTTCCAGCTTTTGTGTGACTCGTAAAAGTCAAGGGCAATCCGCCAATATTTCACAGAAATTAAGATCTAACGGCTTTTATCTTTGTTTATCGATACTTCACTACTGAAACATGGAATTTCCATTTAAAAGATCATATTTTGTGAAGCGAGAAAAAACGAAATTGAATTGTTTTTGTAGTAACATGTAGCAATACTGCTTCTATTCTTATATTATGCAAAAAACAGAGCAAGGAGCTTTAGAAAAATGACATCTCTCTTTGTGTCGAAAACAACATTGTTATCGAATTGTACAAAAGCAAGAATGGTACCAAATATCAACGTAGTAAAACTTTGGCCCTTGATTGGCTCGTGACAAATCGTCATAGGGAATGTGGTAGAAAGAATTTGGAAGTGCAAGTAAAAGTGTATTGTTATGATAGATTATCTAAAATAACTGTGGCTAAGTAATATATTTCTGTATTGATCATATTGAATGAAAAATGGTTAATGGCATTACAATTGGGTTACAGTAAGCGTAGAATGTCCAAAAATGTTCCACTATAACCAAGGTATCGCAGTTACGCGCAACTGCGATGCAAAATCATCACTGTGCGTAACTACGAAGAGAACGAGCGGAATTTATTGATAGCCATAGAATCAGTCAACCGAAGATTAACATGCATAATTCTAGACGTTCACCTAACTATGCGACCAATCAATTGATGCATTGACATCTGTATTCATTTTGTTTTTAAATTAGTGTGAAACATCTATGTTGTAAAGCGTCGCGAGTTTTCTTTATATCTATCTATCTTTCTTTGTAGATGTATGCATTAAAGTGATCATTTTCGGTCACAATGATCGCAAGAATGGAAAATCACAAAATATTCGTTCAAACGTGAGATGAAAATATCGACGTCGAATCGTTTCCATTCATTTTTTGATTATAGATAGGAGGTTCCGTTTGTTTACATTATGCCGGGGAAAAACGCGATTTTGTCTTATGGCTTTGTTTTTTCAGTAGTAGAGATAGTTAAAACGAAAATAATGAGAAAAGTTAGACGCCACTCTCTTCAAATAACTAATTTCAAATGGATGACACCTGTGAATACAGATGATCGTAGATAATTAAATGATAAATCATACTTTTAAAAAATTAAAACCAATAAATAACAAAGTAACTGTCATTTCGGCATAATAATATCTTATTCAACATAGAACTTTCTATTATTCGCAATTTAAGTGTAACACTACATAGTACTTCGCACTTTATTCTACATTCTCGACAAAGTCTAGATGCTATCTAGTTGATTGTTTGACAATCCGACAATGAATTTGGGATAAGTAAATAAATAGACTAATGCAGAAGATAAAAAAACACAATTGCCGATAGTTCATTATCATTGTTGCTGTTTCTATATGGTCTCCTTTGTTGAGTGTACTATACTTTTATAGTTGAGTACTCACAATGATTGAATAACCAAAGATGATTTGCACGTTCTATGGAATATTATAGAATGAACGTGAGATTAAAGAAAGAAGAGCAAAAAAAAGGGTGAACTAATGGATGGTGGATCTCATGCCTTTGTGTTCGACATATTTAAATATTTCAGCAGAATATTTGTAGTGGCAAGTTTACCAGTGGTCTACTCATATTCATGTAACAAATAATAATTTCGATTCTCACTCTTTAGTTCTTTACTGATGTTGAACGATGATATTCACTCTTTCCTACATCAGCATCATCAGAATACAGTACTTTTTAGAAAACTTTCGAAGGACACTCATATAACTCTTAGTAACAAGTTTTCGAGAATAGATTCAAAACAAAATACAATTGAATTTTCATTTAGTATATGTCAAACTTGATCGAACATTGAACTTCAAGTTCTATTCCATCTCGAGCACTATATTGCTTTTTATTGCATCATTTATCAATGAATTCAAACTCTCTTTATGTTAATCTTGTTTTTCTAAGTTAATTATATATGTATGTCCATCTGTCTCAGCTGACTTCTGTTTAGTCATAATGTTTTTATTCGGACTAGAACAGCTTCAGTTCAAAAAGTTAGTTGGAGGGCCTTCCCCTCAAAAACGAACTTTGTTATTTCTCATCCAATTTCAACTAAAACTTCAGAGAATGTTAGTCTAGACTAGGAGAGATCGTAGTTAAAATATCTCCTAAGATCTTCATGAAACTAATGAATTATAGTCAATTTTTTGATTAAAAGTACTTTATACGCGGACAAGGATTTCATAATAAGGAGACGCGCTAAAAAGCCCGGACCTTTTTCAAATTATAGAATACCCTTAGGACCAGATCTTCTCAGGCTCTGATTTTTCAATTTCCATTTGTTTATTTTTTTACAAATCCTTTACTGTAAAATTCATGAAATTAAGACCAACAAATTGCTATTAAAAGATGATATACCTAAGTTTTTTTATTTCACCAAAAGAGAAATTCAAAACTCGAAGCCTGGGAGGATCTAGCCCTAACTATCTGCTATACAATAAAAAAAAACTTATTTCTTCTATATTAAGTCGTTATTAAGAAGTCTTTGCCCGTATAAACAGTATGGTCGAAAAAATTGATTTTGAGTAAAATGAAAAAGAAATTCGAAAAACATGATAGTGAGTCCAAATCTGTTTGTTTTTCGAAAAATCGACTTTCTGAAGAAGGATCCCCTTAAACAAATAAGAAAACTGATAGAATAGATCAATTATAGGAACTAAAGAAATATTTCATAAGGAAAAGTTTTGATTTATTAATCAAATTTCTGAAACAAACTATCATATAAAAATCAGTATACAATATTTCATCAAAAGATTAAATATCATACAATTTTGAAAATAAATGAGAAAAATATTAAAGAGTCATCTAAAATTGTTCTATGCAGGTCACAGATCTCGTTTTGCCGATGTCTTTTTCTGATTCTTATCGGCAATATTGAACATTTTTTTAAGTTGTTTCACCGTAATAATTTGGATTCCACTTTCTTTCATTTTTTCCAATTGGCTTTTTATCGTATCTAAAGCCACACCTCTAGTAGCGTCTTTAATAACATACGTCGAATAATTCAAACTAACAGCATCAAAAGCTGTTGTTGCCACACAATAATCCGTAGCTAATCCAGCAATAAATACTTGCTTAACATTTCTTTCTTTCAATTTATTATGTAATTCAGTTGTTTTAGATCGAATATTATCAGCAAATGCTGAGTAACTATCAACATCGACATCGATACCTTTTCTAATATGAACAGCCTTCTTTTCCTCTGGAATAACATAGAGATCTTTATGCAGTTCTGCATCTTCTGTTCCTTGTACACAATGTGATGGCCATAGAACTTGTTTTGATTCAAATTTTGGACCGAGATATATTACTTCATCGTATATATTTATTGTTCGATCTTTATCACCTTTCAAATACTGTCTACGAGAATTAAGATTGTCAAAAAATGATATATGATCGTGTGGATGCCAATCACGTGTGTAGACAATGACGTCAAATGGAATTGTACGAATTAAATTATTAATAACAGGAATAACGTCAGCACCATCTTGACCAGCAGGACATTTTGATAATGCAAGATTTCCACTAATAAAACAATTTTGAACATCAACAGCAATTAATGCACTGATTGGACGTGAATGTTTTTTTGCTAGAATAATATAAAAGTAAGAAAATACTTTTTATTTTCTATTCTTACTTTTTGATTTGCCTTGTACCATTGAACCAATGATTATATTCATTATTATTACAATAACAAACCAAAATAAATGTAATCGCTTCATATTGAAGAAAAGTTTTGTATACTAGAAGACTTAAAAACTTCCTGGATTATTAGTATAATGCGAAAAGAAAACGAAATAACTGCCATTAAACTGACACTCTTGTGTGGACGTGTCGTATTCTAGTTTATAAGTTGAACGGCTGATAATAAAATAGGACATATAAAAATTCTTACATATTCCAGTGTTGTAGACATGTTCACAAAAAAAAGAATATAAGTATATTATATAAGGATACATTGGACACGCTCAGAGAAAAACTATATAGAAGAATCATTTTTCCCTTTTTTTGTAAGCTACGGATAACATGTGCATGAATAAAAAAAAATTCGTTACTTATATGACTTCTTTCTAACGTCATCAGAGAGCAAAAATTAAAAAAAAACGAAATAATAACTGAAACTGAACTGAAATTGAAAACTTCACTTCAACTGAACGTGCCACGTTTTTACAAAAGCTACACTTCATAGATTTAGAACCAAGCCTACCTAAGCCTGGTGCATATTGACATTTTTCTCTGTCAGTGACTTATCGATATGAGATAATGTTCATATCAGTTTATCGTCCTTATACTAGAGGTATTACTATAATATTCTTAGTGCGAATAAAATATTTAATAACATCGCCATCTATCATTGAAAAAAGCGATCGTATTGCACAATGTTTGTAATATCGATTATGCAAGGTACATGTAATAGCATTTTTTGATACAGTAAATATTTCAAATAATTATTATCGGAAATTGATTTATTCAAACTAAGAATATTGTAATAATATTTACAATGTGAATAAATTAGACTGACGTGATAATTATCAAGTCTTAATATAAATCATTTCAATAAAAGTTGAATAATCTATTATTTTACCTTGCGTTGCTTCTTTTGATATTGAGTAAGGATGCAGCGACAAACCTCGTGTGTTGAATGAAAGAAAAAACGAATACGAATGTTTTTGTAAATAGTAATTGCGTTTATTAACTATTTTTAAATCATTGGACCAAATCATTTCTCTTCATTACTTATTTCGTTTATTTTTTTATTTGTATTAACAGCATATATACAGGATGGTCTAAAAGTCACGCTACTTAGGAATAATCGAATATTTCTGTTACGGATCGAGTAAATGAGCTGATTTTTTTAACGTTAGTAAAGATATGTTCAAATTTTATATACATAAAGATGAAACCAAAGAGAATATTTTTAAGTACTGCTATTGATTTCCAGAAAAAAAATTTTACTCTTTCAAAAATAGGAAAAAAAATAGTGTATGGTGAAAAAGGGTCAATTTATTGACGTACAATATAAATAATAAAGTACTCTTTCAATCATCAAGTGTCACTTATTTATATATCTTTTCTCTTTATGTTTCTCCGTTTGTTCTATAATAACCCATATTGTTAGTCTGCAAAGTATAAATGTTTTTTTTTCCTGACTACTGCCAGTCATATTTACCTACATTTATTGACTTTTCGTTATGTATAATAATACAAGATTATGTATATCCACAGGATCCTCATGATATAAATTATCCAAAGTCTTTAATTAATCAAGAGTTTGCGCCATTTAATGATAAAATAAAATTGTGCCAGGCAAGCAATCTATTGTTTTGTATTTGATGATTATTAGATATATATGTCGCTGGATAAATTAAAAAAAAATTTTGTTTGGCTTATTTCTTAAGTAAAACATGCATATTCTTATTGCGCATAGGATAAGATTGAGAGTATGTGAGGGTAAGAATGTAACGGTAAAAATGGTCGAGCATGTAGGTCAATTTGAGGGTGAGAACATGATAGTGAGAATGATCATGATTTTCTTCTTTTCACCCTCGCCTTCACATACATTCATTCAATTTCACCTTCATACTCCCTTTCACAACCGCGCTCCCACATACTCTCACCCTCATCCTACGCGAAATAAAAACTCACTAGTTTTATCAAAAAATAAGGAAAACAAAAATTTATTTTAATTTCCTCTAGTTCAAATTAAAATTTTAATCAGAACTAGGACAATTGTTCATTTATTTCCAAAGAATATATACAAGTATATTTTTTGTTATTGTATGCTAGTGTTCTTTCTTTAACATTCATAAAGATTTATCATATATCTTTGATAAAAAAGAAAAAATAGAATGAGAATACATTTGATCATTAAACTAATAATTAGTAAAAAAAAGAAGTGGTAAATATATGAACACATTGTTTGAATTACACAAAATGACATAAACAATATATCAATGATAAACATAAACAACACTGATATTACACAAGTATTGTCAAGGTGAAATTGATAAGATTATTTCTTTATCTTCTACACTCTAATCTTCACCTTTCTACCATTTACTAAATCAGTCATAAAACCTCCGTCTTATTAACTATTTTGCCGCTAAGAATCTGGTAATCAAAACATATTTTTCTCTTTTTTTTAATGTTGTTTTGTGTTTCTATAAATTATTCAAAAGAAAAGATAAGCAAAAAAGAATTTTTCAAGAAAATAATAATCTATCGTTAAAATACAGATATTGAACTTTTATATTGGATATATCGAACGAAGAATAAATTTTTACTATTAGCTTATTTATTAATATTAGCTCATAGGCGGTGGAGCCACTAGGCCTGGGTAAGCTCGATTCAGTGTGAAAACTGAATGATTGAATTCCAAATTAATTATTTTACCCGATTATTCGCCAATTGTAATGAAGAGATGAACGGTGGATTGCATAAAACTGCAAAAACTTATTTTTATATGAGTCTTAGAGAAATTAGCATGACTATAAACGGTAGATTTGAGGAGCTTATCGCACATTTTATAAGTTCTGTATTATGACCTGATTTTATTGTTCATAAACAGTTGTAAAAGTGAGATACGCAAATAGTCCGCTTTTTAATGATCGCTTTTACTGTTACGACCTCATAAAATACGAGTTGAATACGGCAGCTTTGCAATGTAGTTTTTACAGCCTTTTATGAGAAGGAATTATATTTTCATTTATATTATAGAAGTCCTAAAACTTTTAAACTGTCTACATTTCAAAGTTTTTGAAGTAGCTTTCGTCTGATCTTACAGTATTTCAGACATTCAAATGTTCCGATAATGATGAAGAAGAATTTCAATACATTCTCTTCATAATATGTTAGAGTTTATAAAATGCTTTTGTTGCCTACTGTTATAGCTAATCACTCCTCTCACAGCTGCTACAACTGAACAGTTTTCCGCATGATATATCCAACGAAAATATATCTGTGTACAATGAATTATTGACGTTTAAATCATATTATTAACCCTCTTATACATCAAGAGAATTAGATTCATCTAATCTCAACAGTGTTCACTCTAATTTTGATGTAAAAAGTCAAGACAAAAGAAATCTTTTTCGGCTATGATCAGTTTTGCTTGTGTACATGAACTCTCTTTTGTTTCTTTTGCAACATACCTTTACATCATTGCTAGTTCTTGATTTCGTTCGACTCGATAAACACTATACAGTTGCTACACTTATACAAATACATGCAGTTCAAAAATCGCTCTTCAACTCATTTTCGAGGCCGTTCATACTAAAAACTTGAGTTCACCCTAAGCTGAAATTGCTTCGCAGCCTATGTTTTAACTTAATATATCATCATAGTTTCTGCAGATGAGAATGATTATAATAATAAATATTTTCATATGCAACGCTTAAGTCGAATTTTCAGCTACAGATTTCATTTTAACGATCATTTAACTTCCAAAATTTATTTGTTTCAATCGACCAATATGTCAATATATTTATCTTATTGACTAAATATTTTCTTTGCTAAATTCATAAGGTTTTGTCGATAAAAATAGTAAGATGATACCAAAGAATAATACATCTCCTTGAAATACCATCTATTTACATGATTGTTCGATTAGTTCATAGATGAATAAATGAAATTACTTTTAACTTATCCAACAAAATGATTTAGTAAACAAAAAAGTATATGTAAATATAGCTAAAGGTCTGCGCTAAAAATAAATCTTTTGATGCAGGTGTAAAAAAGACGTCATAAACGAACAGTAATCGATGTGTATGTGCGTCATTTCTAAATAATGGTTGATAATGCTTTATTAGATTTTACGCCTTTTGCGATCACTTTTGTAATAGTCTTCCATCAATGCATATGAATTTAGAAACTGTTTTGTTTGAATTGAAGGATTATATGAAACCAACAGAACATTAAAATAAAGCTTTATATTTATATTAAAACATACTATCTGGAGATAATCGAGTTAAAGTATCAGCTGTTTAAGTAATGACAATGTAGTTTTTACTCTACACAACTACGAATTAGCTTATAATAATAACGTCCCAAAGGCTTATCGCCTGTTGGGGTCGACCACGGTTATTATTACTAGTATCCACATGCAGCTGGATTCTTTCGTCTTTTCTTCTTACAGACGGCAGTATCTGTAACCTCTTCCGTTCAACATACTGACTAAAGATGTAGTCAGTACGAATGACTTATGTGGCATGAGTCATTTGAGACAACTTCCAAATGAAGAATCATTTTGGATTTTGTAATTCCTGCTGAATTTAAAAAGTTCAGTAATGTCATATTTTTTTTTGGAGTGTATGTTGAAAAATAATATAAAATTCATTTTTACAATTTTTACAATTTCACAATTCAACTGGAATAGTCTTCTCTGACAATATTTCCTGTCTTTTGTACGCATGAAGTTAGTGAAACATTGTGACATATGACATGTTATGATCGAATACATTTATGACTAACTTTCAACAAGGGACATTTTCAAATCTGTGATATTTAAAAAAGAACATGACAAAATATTATCTTCTTTACTTCATTATTTATTCTTCGAACATCTTGCAGCATATTGTTCATTAATATTTGTCTTGTAATAAAATATGTTAGTACCATTTGAATAAATGAAAAGAAAAGCCAGTTAATTATATAGCACATTCATTTGTCTCCTATACAACGACATTTAGAAAGCTATTAGAATATAAGATTGTTTTTTCATACTTTTCATCCGATTAAATTCTGCAAAATATACGTCTCAAAATTGAATTCAATATATACATAAGATATGAACACAAAGAACCATATAAATTATCTACAAGAAACACGTTCTAGCTCGTTATTTTGGGTACAAACAATGTTTTAGCTAGTTTTAATTGAAGAGAAAAGACACGTTTACACATAAGAAATCTCTTTCTTTTTTGTAATCAAAATTGGCGTTCGAATGCTGTTCTTTATAGAATTTTTTTCCTCGCTTAAGCATCGCTCTGTTAGAAAAAAGCCTTGACAAATATAACGATGACAGTGTATAAAGGTTATTTGTGTGGTGCGGCCTCAGCGTACTATTAAGTGTGCCCGAACGCAAAAGAATCGCATCAGCATGATGAGTGCTTTTTTGTGTATACCTATAAAAATGTTCGATAAGTATAAACACTACATACATACATATATATATATACTCATTTTCTTCTCAATCATTTATGTCTTCCAAAATCAACGTTGGATTTATAGGTCTTTCTTCAAAAGGACATTGGGCATCACATGCTCATGCACCCTACCTAAAAAACTCCTCAATTTACACTATAAAAGCGATTACAAATTCCAATATTGAATCATCAAAATCTTCAGCTGAAGCATTTGGTATTGACAAATACTATGCAACGCCAGAAGAGTTAGCACAAGATCCAGAAATCGACACTGTCGTGGTATCTGTTAAAGTCCCGCTACATAAGCGTCTCATCACACCTGCCATCTTACAAGGAAAAAATGCTATTGTCGAATGGCCACTTGCACGAAACCTTCAAGAAGCAGAAGAGCTTACTGAGTTGGCTCGTTCGAAAGGCATAAAAACAATGGTGGGATTACAAGCACGTCAGTCCTCTGTTGTCAAGAAGATGAAAGAGATCATCAATTCTGGAAAGCTTGGCAAGGTCCTATCTACCCATTTGTTTGCAGGAGGTAATGCTTGGGGTGCTGCAGTTAATGCAGACACTGCATATCTTGCTGACATCGAAAATGGAGCAACCATGATTAGTATACCGGGTGGACATTTATTAGATGCAATGTGTTACGTTCTAGGAGAATTTGAATCGATTATTGCAACGATCCATAATTCAAGAAAGACTATTGCAGTTCAGGATGAAAAAGGAAATAAACTTCGTGATATACCATTAACATCTCATGATCAGATGAGTGTTAGTGGAGTATTGACTTCGGGTGCGTATGCATCAGTTCATTTACGTGGTGGATCATATAAAGGTACAAATCTTTTGTGGGAAGTTGAAGGTACTCAAGGTGAATTGCAAGTGAGAGGACCAACTGGTCATCTTCAACTCTCTTTTCCTACTCTTTACGCAAGTTTCAATGGCGAAGATATGACAGAAATTACACTAAATGATGAACAAGCTACTCATGTGAATGTTGGCAGGGCGTACGATGAATTTGCAAAAGATGGAGGTGTATATCCCACTTGGGAAGATGCTGTAGTTCGACATCGAATGGTAGAGGCGATTTATAAAAGTGCACAAACTGGAACGAAACAAGCATATAAAACAACATATTGATGTGAAATATCTTAGCTTTTGCTAAATATATTTATCTGACTTTCATATTTTTATGTGTAATGTAAATACACTGTAAAATAAAAAAACTCTCAAAATAAATATTGGTTTTGTACGAATATTTGTAGATTATCGAACTCGTGTACTCAATCTAAATATTTTTCAAAAAAAGAAATATCTATCGAAATTTTCGATTTTCGGGATAACTTTTTGTTTATTTCTATAGTTAATTAGCTTATAACTTTAATTCAAATTAGAAAACGAATGAATAGTTTGTGTTAAGAAAAACTATCTGATATTATACAATTTTACAAAATCTAGTTTTTTTTTAAATAATATACATTATTTCAGAGATACGTATACATCATCAAAAGTTTTACTATTGATGAGGCTGCATGCTGTGTAAGTATAAGAGTCATAATTTGCAACAAATCTTCTCGAGAGTCTGCAACAATGTAAAGAAACTTCAGCAAATTAGCAAAGATACTAAATCACAATGTAACGGAGAAATGATCTTGAATGTCGAGTATTTTTAAATATATCATGTCTATTTTTGTATTGTGACTACAGTAGCAACGATTTCGTTGATTGATTCACAACCTTAATCAATTTATACCGGATCATATCAAATGCAACAGATTCTGTCACTCAGAATTCGATAAATTTAATGAGTGGATTTCACTAGACAATGCTCCGATTAATCGAATTATGGTATAAAATATCTGATCAGCTTCAACAAAATCTGAATGGCGAAGTTAATCTAAATATTTTTTCGTCGTGAAAAGTCGATATATCCTCCGTTCAAAATCGTGTCAGAAGCAAAGACAGAATTTGACTTTGAACCTAACTGTGAACCAATATGAGAAAAGTTTATAAATCTCACTGGGCTCTCTTCATTAATAAAAAGAATAATTCTACATTTTTTTCTTTGTAAACATTAGCTGGCAAGTATATAGACAAAAATTAATGTAATTGTCAAAATCACCCATTATTGAACACTGTTCGCCTATTTCGTATAGTTTTTCTTTTGTCGTTCCATCTCTTGATTGGTTAAGTCTCATACATTGATTTCACTTGTCATAGCATAAGGTTTCAATCCGTACTCAGATGTCAATGTAGTCTATGTCCTATTCTTTTGTGCCTCCCATATCATTTCCCACCATTGTTGCATTCGCTCACATTCTTTCTTCGATTCAAGAGGATCACTAAGTTGTGCATGTTGGGCAGTGCCAACGCGCGCATGAAAATAGTCGATACGTGAAGCAAATAGACGAGAGCGTTCATTATCCGTAGGATGTTTCGATAAATGTTCACTGACAAGTATAAAGTTTGAATAATCGGTTGTTATACGAAGAGTTGGAAAACGTTTGATCATTTGAGCAATAATAAATGGATTGTAAAGTACAGAACTTCGATGAGTCTGAAAAATATTAAATTAGGTGTAAAGAAATTGTGAAATTCTTAGAGATAACAAAAAGTAATACTCACTTCATGTGACGATGAAATTCGGCAAAAAGAGGAGTAATATAGGTCGAGAATTGACCTTCAGCATCTCAGAGAGTATGAAAGAATTTTAGTTGAGCTACCGACATTTTTCTATTATGGCTGAAACTAAGTGAGAATGAATGCAAAGATGTCTTCTATTTCATTAACCTCTTATCGATCTTGCAATCAAAGCGACGTTGAACTACTGCCAATTCGATCATATGTGAGCAAACAACATAGAAATAGAAAGGTGATTACATCTTAGTATTATTTTAAAAATTAAATTCATCATGTACAATATCTATTTCAGAGTATCTTCGTATTACTTTGCCGTTCTTGTATATTGTTCTCTTCTAGTCATGATCATTCGCACGCTGTTATTTATTATTATAAAACATATTTGACAGAATGTATCTCTTTACTAGTAATAAAACACAAAAATGAATCAAGATTGCAACAAACTTCCTTTTTTTACTTTTCTCTCTTTTTTTCTCAGTACCTTCTCAAACTTGAAAAGAGGCAGACATCATACTATTCTTACCAATGAAAAATGAATATGACTTTTTTCATCATCATTAAATTACTTTTCAGCAACAGGTATCTACATTCATCAGCAAACATAATCTTTTTCAATACTTTCAAGTAAGTTAACTTTTTTGACAGCTGTATTTTGTATTTATTCAAATTGAAAAGAAAGAGTCTTTTTACTCTGATATTCTCTATAATCATACGCAATCTTGAAACATGTTATTTAGTTTTTGATTTTACAGAGAATCAAATATATCTACAACAATCTTTTGTGATGAATACATTTTCAACGTCATCAACGTACGTTTATATTGATTCCTACAAATCCTCAGCATCATATCAATGTTTCTATCAGATAGTGATGGAAAGGCATAAAAGAAGCAACATTTTACAGTCAGGAACTACCACTATTCATTGTAGATTGAGCCAGATATTGTATTCATCTCCTTGTAAATATCTGAAATGACTGTCTAGTCTCTCGGACTTATGAAGCGAACTAATCATCAGTACTTGATCTAACTCTTCTGACTCATTGAGCTATTTTTTTTCACACACATACACTAGAAAATTTAAAATCTATTCTGTAGTTGTATACGTTCTGATGTATTTGTAGATTTTTTGATATCCATTATAACTTTACTAGGTATAATCCTATGATGTAAAACAGAGAAGAAGGTAAACAGAAGAAACGTGCACACAATGAAAGAACAAAAAGAAAAAAATGTTATCAAAAGATAATAATGGTGAGAAATGATATTAGGAGCGTCAAAGGATGATAGTTTTTCAAAAATACTTCAAATTTTTTAATTCGGTTAATTATCAATTTTTACACCTCTTTCTTCTATCTCTCATATCATGACTAACTGGCAAAGTAAGTTGTTTGATTTAAAAAATATCTGTGAATATTTTTCAATTAATATAGCCGGTCTTTTTGATTGTTTTGACGACTGGGAAATTTGTTGCTATGGTTGCTGGTGTACGGCTCGTCTATATGGTAAAAATGCAGTACAGATCGATGGGAGTAATTATGATGATGCGTATTTCACTTATCTCAACTCTGGGCAAGACGCTTGTCCTTGGATACCGGTCACGGCTAGTCGAAGAGCTCTTCGCGAGAAATACGGTCTACCTGAAAAACCGTGTGACGACTGTTCAGTGATATTTTTCTGCGCTCCGTGTTCTGTATGCCAAGCAGCACGTGAACTTAAGATTCGAAGCAATATGCCAAGTAAATATTCTTCATCTATAAAAATTGTAGTACATTACTATATTGTTATTTATAAATCCTTAAAATAGAGTGAAAGAAGTAAATCAACAGTTCAAAGATTGAGTATAGCCATAGAATTTATGATGATGGACGTATTTTGAGTTTAGTGAGACTTACACATCTGCTATCATTGCTATAGAAAATGGCAAACATGCAATTTATACATTTTTCCTCGCATTTAATCGAGTTTCTTTTGTCGTCAAAAGTGGGGAAATGTCCATTTTTAATTTGTGTTTAGGTGAAACTCAACGTATTCTTGTCACATCTCAGCCGACCAACAATATGCATCATGTGTAACCAGTTGTATCTACGGAACTGCAAGAGTGTGACTCACTTAGATGTTCTTCCTCTTTCTCTTCTCTTATACTGAATCGTATAGATGATAAGTACAGCATATATGTTTATGCAACGACTGACACATAAAGAATTATGCTGCTAGTATTTTCGAAATTTCTACTCTATTATCTCTTCAATTAAAACACTTTTTTTAATAGTGAGAAATTAGTAATGAAAAAATGGAATGGGAAAAGTGTGATTATGCATTATGCTCAATCCGTTAGTTATTATAGTTTTTTGTATATCTTTATTTTTCAACTTTTTTCACATATGTCTAAAATAATTTTTCGTTCTAACCATATATAGTTTTAAGCAAAATTTCAAGCGCTATCTTTTAATTAAAACAAGTACTTTAATGAGAAGGATAATTTAAGAGAAATTCCAAAAACAGCAAGAGCACAATTCGCTATGCGCCATCCAGTATCCTGTTTTTTTTGTTTTCTTCAACTTTTGATTCTTTTGGTATTGTTCATGTATCTTCCCTCTTTCTCCATGTTTATTTACATATCTTTTTAGTTGTTTTGCTGACTCGTTCATATATAATAGATAGTGCTTGTTGGAAAAATAAAAAAATAAGCATTGATTATTAATCAATTAGACCAATCTCTCGTTAACAGTGCGCAACATTTGCAATTTTATCAATTGACTTTAGTATAGTTGATTGCTATTAAAAAAAAATAATGTAATATCAATCTAAAACCGAAAGATCAGTTTTTTATTTTATCTCTTGAGCAAATATATTCAAATAAAATATTAGAGAAGAAAATTTGGTATTTCAAATCTTTGCTTCTTATTCTTACAATTGAAAATTATATAATTAACTTCTACTATAATCAATATGGTACACATTAAATTGAAAAATATTATATTCTATTGTTATTTAATAAATATCTATGAAAAGATGCCTTTATTACTAAATGACCTTGCTATTGATCGAACAGGAAATTATTTTTATGAGGAAATTACGATTGGATTTTCAATGATGACATCATTCCTTTTCTTTTTTTGTATTATATATTGACATCCTCATCCTTATCAATACGCATAAAATAATGAACAAAACTTTCCCATCTATTCTAGATATCAAAGAAAAGTAAAAGAAACAAATGAATTCTCATATTCATACTAACTATAAAAAAAAGACAGGCAAACATATGAATAGTATAATTAGAATTATATACAAATACAAATTAATATAAAAAGACAATTATTACATTTTATGAATGCATACATTTATATGTCATTGTCCGGAATCTCGATATGTTGAACACATAGACAAATATATGCATTATGTGCGTATGTTTAGTTTTCAATGACACATTATAGAAGAATACCAGTAGCCTGGAGTAAATCTCAATGTTGACAATGACCTTTGATTACAGACATTTTCTTCTATTAATCATTACCTGACAGTGAAGAGAAGAAGTGAATCCTAAATAAGTTTATATTAGACATACAATTCTGTACTTCTATGGTTCTCTTCTCTCTCTCTCTCTCCCCCTCTGCTATAGTAATTTCCTTTCTATCTTTATTCTCATCTTCTGTCATGATGAAGAGAAGAAAAAAAAAGGGAAATAAATAGATGGCACACCCGTCATATACACATACGAGCGTCGAAATGATCTACAATCGGAAATGACACACTTAAAAATACTTTTTTTTTCTATCCGTTAGAGATCGTCTCTCTCTCTCTCTGTTTTTTCGTCATTATCATTGTTGCTGTATTCTATTATTTATTCAACGTCACTTTTATTGAGTTTTCTACGGTGAGAAAAAATAAAAAGAGAAGAAACGTGTATTATAATAATAATGGCTGACATTGTTCATCGTATTACCGAATTAACACATACACGTCTCTCATGGTTTGGTTGTTCAGATGATGATGCATGTAATCGTCTTAATCATCGTCATACTGTTTTAATGTTATTGATCTTTTCAGCTGTACTTACTTCACGTTTATTTATATCTGATTTAATTATTTGTTGGACACCGGGTGAATTTACAGGTAATTGATTGACAGATTAATTAAATTGAAAAGAAAGAAAAAAAAGAATATAACTGTTGTTGTCTATATGTCTGAAGAGATAAACAAAAGTATCTATCTAAATATGACATGTTTGACACATAAAACAATGATGACTACCATAAGGATGAGCAAGATGAATATATCTTAAAGACTGACATGACATTTAATGGTATATATCTATTTGTCATTATCAAAATCGCTTAGGGAATAATATGAACTTATAATAAAAATCATTTGATTTTCTTTCAGGTAATTTTGTTTCTTATACTCGTCATTACTGTTATGTAACAAATACATATTATATATCAATGAATGAAACAATTCCAACATTAAATAATTCTCATATGCGTCGTAAACGTTCAATTTATTATTATCAATGGTTACCAATATTACTTGCATTTCAATCATTATTATTTTTAATTCCACGTTTAATATGGAGTAGTTTTAGTTCTCGATGTGGAATTAATTTACAACATTGTTTATCACCACAATTTGATTATCGAACAAGTCGATATAAAGTTCATCATATAACAACAATGCTTAATTTATTAGCACGTGCTAAACAACATGATTTTAATCGTATGCCATCAAATAATTCATTACATAGAAATCATTTAACATCAAATATACAATTATTTCGAACATTTTGTATACCATTAATATGTTTAAATGAAAATCCATTTCATGGATATTATTTAGCAAATTTATTTCTTATTGTAAAAATACTTTTTTTAATTAATTCATTATTACAATTAATTTTTTTAAATACATTATTAACAAAAAATTCAATTTTTTATGGACTTGAAGTTATTGATAATTTTCGTCGAGGAGAATATGTTGTTGGTTCAAGAATATTTCCATTAAATGTTTATTGTGATTTTAATATTGTTAAAATTGGTCAACCAACAGTTTATACAGTAAGAAAGATTTTTTTGAATTTTAAGAAATAAAATATTTGATATTTTCCAATTTTTAGGTTCAATGTTTATTACCTATGAATGTATTTAATGAAAAAATTTTTACAATTATTTGGTTTTGGTTAGTTTTTTTAACAATAGCTAATCTTAAAAGTGTTATATTAACAATAATTCGTAGTAATTTTCATCAATTTAATTATGCTTATATAGCAAATTATTTAGATTTATATTCAAAAAAAGAACGTTTTAAAAGACATTTACTTGTTAAACGTTTTATATTTGATTATTTATCAGCTGATGGAATATTAATATTAAGATTAATATCAGAAAATATTAGTGATTTATTAACAAGTGAAGTTATTAATGAACTTTGGAATGAATATAAAAAATTATCAAATTTATCGCCAACAAATAGAGAAAAATATCATCGATTAAAATCTACAGGACAAACTTTAACAGATACAATAATATCAACTAAAAATATTCATTATCGTCATTCGTTCAGATAAATAAATCTATAGAATATAATATTTGTCACTATAATTATGATGAAAGATTCATTGATGCGTACCTAAATCAACACTTTGTTAAAATAACACTATGCATATATATGTATATAATAGATATTCATTCATCATAATAATTATCTTCATGGATAAGATAAAGAATGGCAATATGTTTGAGTATAGAATTTCTCTGAAGGTTGTTATAATAATTGTCAATATTTTATATAATAATCGATAGAAGCAAGTAGTAATTTGGAGAAATGAAAAATCTCTCATAATAATACTTTTCTGGTAGTAGATTAAAAAGAAGATAAGAATTTTAAAATGTTTTTATAAAAGCTATAATTATGAAAAACTGGAATATTCTATGTTTTTCAGAAATTTTAATACAAAATAATAAGTATCAATGTCACTGTGGTTCGTTCGATTTAACATAGATCAATATTTTCAAGTTTACTTTTGATAATAATGAAAATCATGATGGAATATATCATTCGAAAATTTTGCTTACCGCATCAATAGAAGAAATTTTCATTGTTAGCAATGAGATTAACTATGCTAACATATTTTACTACAACTACGATGATCATCAGATGGAAAATATCCGTAAAAGATTAATAAAGTTTTGATAGTTACTCAGGCTGTCTATGATCAGGTATGTTTAGAATTTTAAACTATATTGATAAACATGAGAATAAAAAATGAAATTTCATTTGGAGATGAAAAGCGAGAAAGTCTGTTTTTCATATTTGCAGCGGTCAGAAATGCGAAATATTCTGTGATAAAGATATTCGATCAACAATGCACAATTAGGCTAGTCAATGGGAGAAATTGTTCCACTAAATAAAGAGATGCTTCACTCCACATGAAGTCATACATATCATGGAGAAATAGAAACAAAGAATAACCATTTCTCCTTAGGAATGGAGATATAACTGAAGAATTTCTTCTGAAGCAACAGTCGCAGTGTCTTGCTTTGATAAATATTGGCTATAGGAAAGATAGCCTTTCTGTCTGACTTTATGTGATTAAAGTATTTCTGCTTGAAGTGGAACAATTTTCCTTTGAGAGGAGGATATGATCCAACCTTCCTTATCTGTTCTTCATTTTCTTTCATATATTCAATATCTAACTCTTATGTCGAATTCATGCATTTCTACACGCCAAAGTTTGTGACAAAGAAACAAAAGATTATTATTTTCAAACATTACAGAATGTTGAGATACATTGCAGACAGTAAATGATGCTTTTCAAAATGAGTTTCTCAATAGCAAAATTCCGACTCGACGAAAAATCTACTATCTAGCAAATAAATTTGAACAAATACAAACAAGAAAATACTCTGCAGTAATCGTACCGATTATACGAGAAATCAATATGAAATTGTCAAAATTTGATCAACTTTTCATTATAATAATGATCACAGAATTAACAAAAGTTCAAGAATTTGAAATTTACTATAGAATCATTCATGATTAATTGCTTTAAACAAACAATGTTTGTATTTTTAAAATTCAATTCATCGTCTACATATCTGACTATTATTGAAGTATTCATTTTTAAATGTTTTAACTTTGATGTACATGGAAAACATGCAATGAAAATTTCATTTAGTAATAATTCAAATTTCATCTTAATCTATATTTCATTTTTCTACGTTATTTATATATATATATGCATGTGTGCTTTGTCACACTTTTAATGATCTAAATTGCAGATGATGTATTGGTAAAGGAAAAAATCAGAGGAAAATTTTTTTGATTTATTCTTTCAAATAATGGATGAATCATTCAATAATTTCATTTTTTCCATTTATTGAGAAGGACAAGATATTTCACTTATACGAATTGTTTTTGTCACAAAAAATAAAAAAATGCTCAAGTAATTTTTCACATGATATGATAAAGAATAAAAAATTTTATATAAAGTCAAAATGTGATAGTAATGCATAGAAACATATTTATACTGTAGGTTAGATATTAATAATCAAACTCATTCATTACTTGATAAAAGGTAAATGACACGATTATTTCTTTGTTTTTCACTTAAATAGAATGAAGCATAAAGAGAAGAAAACGACGAATTTCAATTCGAGCTCGAATTTATTAAGTATCACAAGTCATATCTCACGAATACTTTACCAACTAATCTATCGAGATGGAGAAGAAGTTAGCAGCTGATCCGAATGTTTTCAAAAACGATTTCTTTCATTGGCTAAGTAAACGAATAAGAGAACCTCTCCAAGTGATTAACTACTTTTAGTCTCAGACTACGTTTTATCTTGTAGATCTTAGTGAGCAGCAGAATACTCTAAATTGATCCATTCTACTATTATTTTTGAACAAAGTTACGACATTTTTTTATGATCTTTTTGCCCTATATAGAATCATATCAGCAATACTAATAAATATTTGAATTTCAGCGTGAAATTTTTCACATAAACAGATGTTATGTACACAAGAATAATATGAAATTTTTAGATAAAACGAATGTATCTTTCTTTAGATAATGAATCTTCAAATAACAACTGTTGTCTAAAGTTGAAGGACACCGCCGGACAAGAACATAAATTTGGCCCTCCATCAATCATATTTCAAACATATATCAGAAGAAAGCTTGCATATGTTTACATGTTCGAATGCATCTCTCTGTTCATGTTGTAGTATATTGTGCCCTTGAGAACTGTCTAATTTTGAATTACGGAAACAGATGTATCTTGTTTTGCTCTACAAAATGCATTTAAATAGTTCATATTTCATATGTTCCTTCTAGAGAAATATAGGAATTCTCAGCCTCATTAGCATCAATTCTTTATACAAACGTTTAAAAAATTATTTCAGTTCAACAGCTC
Source organism: Macrotrachela quadricornifera (assembly GCA_022393335.1). Lineage (NCBI taxonomy): Eukaryota > Metazoa > Rotifera > Eurotatoria > Philodinida > Philodinidae > Macrotrachela > Macrotrachela quadricornifera. Next base: position 5,680 of record JAJEKB010021301.1, on the reverse strand, counting down.
ATTTTTCTATAAACTACAAGTGAGAAGACTAAAAGTTTCTCAGAAACTGTGCTATCTCTTCCTCTATAAAAATGTACTAGTTTTTGTCCGAAAAGAATTTGTCCAAAAAGGCTCATTCATTACTGACAGTTTATAGGAGCGATAGATTTTCATAGAAAATATTTAAAAAAAACATTGTAGTATTTCAAGGTTTTCATCATTTAAAGTTGTTTTTCATAAAGAATAAGTGCGATATTTGAAATTAGCATAGAAAAATACACCAGAAACTTTAGTTTTCATCATAAAATATATTCCTTCAAAATTTGACCTATGGGGGGGGGGGTCGTTTTCACGTCAAACATCAATATTTTGAAAAACTGACAACGGATTAACGTTCCTGGACCTCGAACACCTTTGATCCAAGCTTATAAAAATCATTATTTTCGTAAAATAACGTATTCTTGATGAAAAAATTAAGAATTTATAATTGATTTGTCAAAATGTTCAAATTTCATTCGTTTTCGTTAGACCGAGGTTCCTTTTCGAAAATAAAGATTTTTTATAAAGTTTTATCAAAAATGTTCAGCGTCGAGAAATCCATATCCGTTGTCATTTTTTCAAAATATCGATGTTTGACGTGACTACTTCTTATTTGCGAACATAAAAAGATTGAAGTTTGAAGTTAATCAAATTTTTTCAAATTTTCGACTAATTTTCAAGCTGAATAATTCATAAATAACAAAAAAATCGAAAATTTCTAAAATTTGACTGTGTAAAATTTAGTTGTATGAATTATTTTAATTTGAATTTTTTTGAAAGTAGATTTCCTGCAATTTATAGAGGACGTAATTTATTGATTGACTAATCTAAATTTTTAATAAAGCATAGTATTTGTAATTTGTAGTGGACGTCAGTTAATGGTTATAATTTTTTTAATATTTAATAAAAGAACGTGAGGACCTGAAGGTATCCTTATATAATAGGAGATGAAGACATAAGGGTACTCTCACATAATAAAATTTTAAGACTCCTCCTTGAGGCGTTTCATTCCCAGGAATGAGGAACAGAACGCAAAAATGACATCGCTACCGTACCTCTCCCTCCCATAAGTCAAATTTTGATGAAAAATATTTTATGATGAAAACTAAAGTTTCTGGTGTATTTTTCTATGCTAATTCCAAATATCGCACTTATTCTTTATGAAAAACAACTTTAAATGATGAAATCCTTGAAATACTACAATGTTTTTTTCAAATATTTTCTATGAAAATCTGTCGCTTATATAAAATGTTAGTAGTGAATGAGCCTTTTTGGACAAATTTTTTTCGAACAAAAACTAGTGCATTTTATAGAGGGGAGAGATAGCACAGTTTCTGAGAAACTTTTAGTCTTCTCACTTGTAGTTCATAGGAAAATGAGCTGTTGAACTGAAATAATTTTTTAAAAGTTTGTATAAAGAATTGATGCTAATGAGGCTGAGAATTCCTATATTTCTCTAGAAGGAACATGTGAAATATGAACTATTTAAATACATTTTGTAGAGCAAAACAAGATACATCTGTTTTCGTAATTCAAAATTAGACAGTTCTCAAGTGCACAATATACCACAACATGAACAGAGAGATGCATTCGAACATGTAAAAATATGTAAGCTTTCATCTGATATATGTTTGAAATATGATTGATGAGGTACCAGATTTACGATCTTGTCCAGTGATATCCTTTGTGTAGTATAGTGCTGTAAGTATTTCAAATACAGGTCAATAGTTTCGAATTAAGAGCGTGATAGTAAGATGAAGATGCAGAGAATCGACGATGTTTCATTCAGATTTAAATACTTCTATTTCCTTTACAAAGACTTCTAACAAAAGCTTTTGAATTTCACCAACTACGTATTGTCTTTCATCTAATTTTAATGGATGCCAAAGTAAGTCTTTATAGCCTTCATAATGATGAAGGATACTGAAATCCTTTGAATGTAGAATGTCATAAAAAATATTAAAAACAGCCGCATTGAAAACTGTATCAGGGTACTTGTTTTCATAGCAATCGTAGAGTATCTGATATAAATATTTCTCCTTCCCTCTAATCGAAGGTTCATTTCTTACTACATTCAGTAAATCTTTCATGTATTTCATTACCGTTGCAGCAATAGCGTTAATATCAATTTTGGAAAATCTGTCCGAACCGAAAGCATGAGATGCAGCAGTGATCGATACGGCGGAAGCTAAACTTGATCCAGTTATCACAGCTTGTGACGAGTATGTATTTTTTGTACTTGAAGATGTTTGTCCCATATTCGAAAAATGAGAAGCTTACAAAGAACGATTGTGAAAGTTGAAATATGTAACAAAAAAAACGTCTTTTCTCAAATTTATTTCTTCACTATTGATTCACGTGTTTTCTAGAAGAAAAGTACTGTGATTCATTCATCGGGCAAGCTTCCAATGTGTGAGAAGCAAATAACTTAAGAGTGAAATAAAAGGTGAAGAAAGTTAGAAAATGTTGCGAACTCTTATCTCCTCAGTGTTTATTAATGGCTCTTGAAAGAAGAAAAAAAAATGTGACGTGATTCTAATTGAGTATAGAAAAAATAAAAATGCGTCAGAGTCAAATAAAAGGTAGATAAGATAAGAGAGAGAAAAGTAAGTAACGTGTTGGTATTTGACACATTCTCAGAAGAAAATTTTCAAGCTAAATGATTATTAAGAGATAAACATGGAACAAACTCAAGCATGATCGAAGTTACCGTGGGTAAATATGTTTGATATCCAAGTATTGGGTTTGTTTCATGTTTATTTGAGAATGAGAGTGAGGATGAGTGGAATTGCCATGGCTGGTCTCGGCCTTCTGTCAAATGATCTCATCAGATGACTTGAAAATTGGTTTGGTTCACTTTTATCAAGGATAGATAATAAACTATGAATACTACAAATGGTACGCTAGGTTATCTTTTAATCTAATCCACAATAAATGAGTGAAACATGCGATGGGTTTTTTAAAACTATAATGGACAAAAAAGTGAAGATCGTTGTAAGAACTCTTTAATTTGAGTAACAATTGGTGTGTCTACTCTCGGCTTCTACTTTTATCTGAAGTTCATTTGTAAGTTCGCTTAGCTGCCGTTACGCTGTTGTCTTATTCGAAATTCGATGAATGTGGTCATTTCTGTGCGAGTTCACTTTTCGTATCGCGATTATTTCGATTACCAACAATGACTTTGACTTCATTCGCAGGTGTGCCGACATATATCTTAGACAAAATGTGATGAAGTTCTCGCTTATAGCTGCTGAAGCGTTTTTCATGCGTATGATGTAGGAGAAGACGGTTGAATACTTGTCCCGTTTTTGTTTCGATATTATCAGCACTACTCATGCTTTGCGTAGTGGTCACTGATAGTTCAACGATTTGGTTGTTATTCTCATCTAAACTCCTTCTCATGTTGGAAGACTCTCTCTCCCCCATAATGTAATTCCAATCAATGGAGGGACACCATTTCTAGATGTTTCAGCACCTGAGCGTGAAGTGTTAGGAGTCTTCTAGTATGAAAGGGGGTCTACTTTGACCACTCTCTTTCCAACTTTTGATCGACTTGTTTTCAACTGATATATTAATAGACCACGCACGCTCAAAAACTAATTTAAATAATCAATGACTGGCAAGACAGATGACCCAACTTGAAGGGAACTGCATACTCGTCAAAGAACTTTTTTGGCTGAGCGTTGATATATGACTGTGTTTAAAGGCTCCTTTGGAAAGTGAGGATACAGCAGACTACTGCCATCGACGGAACCCCGTAACTCTTTCTTCTAAGACGGTCACTCGAACGAGATTATGAATATAAACTGAAAGGACATGACCTGTCTGATGAGATCCTTCAGCAAAACCGAAGCTCACTGAAATATCTGTTTTTCCTGTTGTATTCGTGTCTCCTATACATATAATGCTCAACCTCACCCTCTCTTACCTTCACCCCCACCGAAACCTAAGTGAAACTATACCAGCACCTAGACTATAAACCTATAGCACAGTATTCCCTATCGCCTTACACAACTAACCCAGATATCTGCTTTTTGTAAACAGTTGTGAAATATTTCCCACTAGTTTTTCTTTGGAATCCTAGAACTAATGCTAAGCCACTTGATAATCTTCGATAAAAGTGAAATATTTTAGTATTGTGGTAATTTGCCTCACGCCCTCAATCGAATTAGTGATTCCGTGCCGAAAATATGCATTAAGGCATCAACATTAGTTCCACGTTTAGCAGATGAACCTATTGAATTTATTATATGTGACTTTGTAAGTTTTCCAGGGACAGCAATATCTAGAAACATTAGTCTTCCTGGACATTAGCGATGAAGAAGAACACGATAATGACAATTATTAACTGAATAAGATACCTTTTTCAATTGTTGAGATTTAAAAATGTTCGAAAGCATTTGTTTGCTTTTTTTTGAAGAACATCATACCTTTATTTATTTTTGAGAAACATTTTTCTGTTGAGCTGAAAATTATATAAAGATGACCTTCTGCCAGATTTTTATCCTCTCCACTTTCAAAAAACAATTGGAAACGCTGTTCCACGCTAAGAAAGAAGTTACAGTATTGAGAACCATTTACACTCCTCGGAAAATATTTAATTTTGGGTTGAAATAAATATACTGGTTTCTCTGTTTCATTGTAACAGTACTATATTTATTTCGGGAAAAATAAATATTTTTCTTTCATACTTAATTTATTATTCATTATCAATTGAATAACTGTGACACTTAGAATAGAAAGAATCATTTAATAGGTAATCAGTAATAAGTTAAATATAAAAGAAAAATATTTACTGAAAGAGAAAGAAAAACAATTTTATGTTCTATCTATCGCTAACTAAGAGCTATATAGAAGAGATTTAGTTAGTTCGATAAAATGAATGATATTGCAATGATAAATATCACCTTCTTATATAGCACAGAATAACAAATACCATCCATTGACCAAGAGATTGACTTGTTCAATCATGTTTGACATTGTTCTTATCAATATGGGTATTTATGTTAAGAAATAGGCGACGACAATGTGAAAAACCGAGATGCAGCAAAAAAAAAACAGAATAAACTCATGTTAAGAAAAAAAGATACTATTAAGTCGCCATAGCCCATGTGAGTATGAAATGCAAAATCGATGCGTTGATTCATGGTTTCACGAAAAACGGTTTCATGATGCATTCATTCCTTCCTGAAATATTAAAGTTTTAAAAAACAAAAAAATTCTAGGATCTTTCGTGAAATACGAATAGTTTTTTGAAATTCTGATAAATCGGAAAGAAAACATTTTTTTGAACTAAAATGGTCGGGGTGTTATGGTTACAAGTAGATCTATCTATGGACAAAATTTCAAGTCGAAATATTGTCATTCGATTTGGTAGTCTATATCATGACGTAGACTGGAATTTCAGTAAAATGGCTATACCTCTGGAGAGAACGCCTAAGAGCACTTATTCTTTTGAGATTTTTCATATATTACTTTAATTTTTGCTAAATAACTTTTCTAGTTCAATTTCTATTAAAATTTTTTGAAAAAAATTCGATTAAAATATTTCAAAGTATTAATCGCACTGTCAAAAGAATTATTCATATCCATCAATTATTTTTAATATTAAATGACATCGGTCCCTTAGCTCAGCTGGTTAGAGCGCCGTGCTAATAACGCG
>JAJEKB010021300.1:0-15415 GCA_022393335.1 Macrotrachela quadricornifera | reverse complement strand
CCTGCAGTTTCCGGCAGGATCCGGCCGCTGGAACGATCGACCTGGGATATAGTGCTTGTGACAGCTCCTTTTATACCCCCATGCATCAGTATGAACTACGACCACTGCGTCGCAGGTGCGAACGCAACTACGCCGCAGTTACGCGCACTGCGGACACTGAGATGCAGTTGTCAAAAAAGCGGTGACATAGGTACTTACAAGTATTTATCGAGTTTTTGTCGAATCTAAGAAACAAAACTTAAAATATTTTATTACAAAAGTTTTAATAGTACTTTTTTGATTTCTTCTTGTAAATTATTTTTAACAATTTTTTCATCTTCTTCTTCTAATGTACATAAAGTATTATTTAACACTGTAAATAAATCACGAGTTAAATTAAACGATTCTGTACCCGATTTATCCTAGAAAATAAAGTAAAGAAATTGGTACTAAATCTAAATATTTTATCCTACCAAATAATGATACACTTCATTAAGTATTGTTGTTAATACCTTAAGTCCTTGAACAATATTACTCAGAAAAAAAAAAAGGTGTTTTACGGAACTATTTTTGGTTCTGTAACACATGCAGAACTCTTTAAAGTTCTGCAAAGCATCACAAAAACCAGTTAAGGTTCCGCTCAATAAAGCTGAACCATAAAAAGTTCTTCTTAAGTATTCCGAACCACAAGGGGTTCTGAGTTTTGATGCAAAACCCTACAACGTGGTTTCTCAGAAGGTGATGAACCCACTAGGTTCCGTCTTATAGATACGGAACTTCAAAAGGTTTCGTACATTATAGTTAAACCATACAAAGATTTGTATTAGACAATCTGAACTGAGCGAGTTTCTAATTACAAACACAGAATCATAAAAGGTTCTGTATGAAAATACTAAACTATGAAAAGTGACTTATACGGTCCTAAATAAACAAAAAAGTTCTGTCTATAGCTACCGAACGTAGATAAGTTCTGGCTAATGATCTCGGAACTCCAAGAGGATCTGTTTATAGTTACGTTTAATTCACAGGGTTCTCCTAGATAATACTGAACCTTAAAAGGTTGTGTCCAGCAATGCTGAACTATATAAAAATTTTTATTGGATTATAATGAGTCGAAAGGTTCTGTCCGGCAATGCTGAACTGTGTAAAAAAATTTTATCAAATTATAGTGAGTCGAAAAGGTTCTGTCTAGCAATGCTGAACTATATAAAAAATTTTATCAAATTATAATGAGTCGAAAAGGTTCTGTGTAATAATGCAGAACCTTGTAAGATTCTGTCTCTCAATATTAAAAGATGAAAAGTTGCTTTCATTGTGCTAACAAACTGAAAAGATTCTGTTCGAGTATACGAACAATAACATTTTTTCTAAAATAGTTTAGACTAAATTTGACAGAACTATTTTTTCAGATATAGTTCTGACTGTGTTTAACAGAACCATTTTTTTCTATCAAATTGTTATTCATACTCATAGCATATTTATCCTGACATACTTATTAGAAAATGAAACAGAAAAATTTTATCAAGTATCATATTTATCCCATATTAATAGTAAGTTAGATAGTTCACAACAACGACAAATCTTTTTCTTCTATTATGTAAGTTCATCTTGACGTAATATCTGTGATGAGTGATGTATCGAAAATGAAAAAAATATTTTCCTTTCGAATTCACTTCATATCGATCGCATCCAAATGGTACCCTATATATTTTAAAACAACAAAACTAATGTCTTATTTTTATATTTAGATTCATCGTCGTGTGATTTCGATAGTAAATTATGTATTTTAAAATAAACAAAACAAATATCCTCTTTCTGTATTTAGATTCATCGTCATCAAATTTGAATGGTGAGTTATATATTTTAAATATATAAAACTAATATCTTTTTTTTTATTTTATATTTGTACTCAGCTGATTTCATTAGTAAGTTATATATTTTAAAAAAATAAAACTAACATCTTCTTTTTATATCTAGATTCATCCTGAACTGATTTCAATGGTGAGTTATATATTTTAAATAAATAAAACTAATACCTTCTTATATTTAGATTTGTCCTCAGCTGATTTCAATAGTGAGTTAAATATTTTTAATAAATAAAACTAATGTCTTCTTTTTACACTTAGATTCATCTTCACCTAGTTTCAATAGTAAGTGATGTATCTTAAAATAAACAAAACGAATATCTTTATTCTATATTTAGATTTATACTTATTTAATTCCAATAGTAAGTTATGTATTTAAAAAAAACAAACTAATGTCTTCGTTTTTATTTTAGATTGATCTTCATCTAATTTCATAAGTAAGTGATATATTTTAAAAATAAATAAAGAAAAATAATATCTTTCTTTTATTTTAGATTCATCGTCATCTAATTTTAATGGTGAGTTATATATTTGAAACAAATAAAAATAATAACTTTTTTTAAATTTAGATTTATCCTCAGCTGATTTCATGAGTAAGTTATATGTTTTAAATAAACAAAACTAATATCTTTTTTTAATATTTAGACTGATCTTCGTCTAATGTTAATAGTAAGTTATATACTTTAAAAAAATAAAACTAATATCTTTTTTTTATTTTAGATTGATCTTCAGCTGAGTTCATAAGTAAGTTATATATTTTAAATAAACAAAAATAATATCTTCTTTTTATATTTAGATTCATCTTTATTTGAGTCCAGTAGTAAGTTATGTATTTTAAAATAAACAAACTAATATCTTTTTTTATTTTAGATTTATCCTCAGCTGAATTCAATAGTAAGTTATGTATTTTATTTTAAATAAAACTTATCATTTATTTTAGATTCATATTCATGTGATTTCATGGGTAAGTTATGTATTTTCAATAAACAAAACTAATATGTTCTTTTATGTTTAGATTGATCCTCATCTAACTTCAATAGTAAGTTGTATATTTTAAATATATAAAACTAAAATATTCTTTCTGTATTTAGATTGATCTTCATACGATTTCAGTAGTAAGTTATGTATTTCAAATAAACAAAACTAATATCTTTTTTTTATTTTAGATTTATCCTTAGCCGATTACATGAGTAAGTTATGTATTTTAAATAAATAAAAGTAATATCTTCTTTTTATATTTAGATTTATCTTCATTTAATTTCAATGGTGAATTATGCACTTGAAGTTTCACGATTACTATGGTCGTTCTGACATCTGGTTCTCATTTGAAACATGGTCATCATTTGAATAGGTACGTATGCTCATAATAAGACAATATAGTTTGCAGTGATTCAGCAGATTCTGCAATGCAGAAGCTGTTACTGCATTCCAAGATGGTTTTTAAAAGGAAACCATCGAATTATGATGTTTCCCGTGTGAAACGGAACCTCTTCTAAAAAGGGGTTGATGAGTGGTTTCATCCGGTTTTTGACTGAACTTTTTTCTAGACCGAACCATTTTGTGATGAGGACGGATGTATGATTCAGTTAGTTTTACACAAAACCCACTTTGAGCCAGAACCCTTCTGAGGGGTTCTGAATTGTACTCGCGGGCCGAACCCCTAAAAAGGTTCTGCAAAACTCCTTTTTTTTTCTGAGTAGGTTGACCACATAAAATCCTATTAATTGAAAGAACAAATATTGTGGTCTGAAGGCTTTTTTGTATTTTAATATGATATATATTATAATTTCTGCATATACTCTATAAATAAAATTCAATTTATTATAGCACAATCAATGATTATACTTATTTGGATTGTCTCCATTAATATTGTCGATCAATAATAAGATTAATCCTGAAATTACTTGTTCATCATATGTTAATAATATACTGAAATCAGTTAATGCTAATACATTATGAAATAATTTATCGGCTTTGTCATAAATCGAACAAGCTGTTGGTTCATCGAACTTATAATGGAAAAAATGTAATTGAGCTCGGAGTGCTTAATTAGTAAGAAAATACAGAAAAATGAGCTCGGAAAAATCCCATTAACACTAAAGTAACTAAATTACAGGAAAAGAGCTCGGGTTGAATACGATGAAGAGAAAAGACACAATATCATGTGGTATCTTGTGTGCATACGAATGAACAGGACTCTTTGTGACCAAAAGATATTTTCCAATGTAATATTTATTATTTATCAAAAGAGAATAAGTAAACATAAGATAAAGATGTAGTATAAATTAGTCTCTTGACAATGCGTGTTTAGCCTTCATTTGTACTCATTTATTACAGATGTGTCAATTATTTGTAGACTTACTTGTTTATCGTTGATTACTGTTATCAAGAAAACGAACAATTCACTTTGCTATTTATCGCATAAGTCGATGAGGAAAAAATTAATAAATGATGCTGTTTGTCTCCCTTTCAACCAGTTAACAATCCTCATAATTATGACAAAACCTTTATAGTCTGTGTTAGGAAACATTCATGACACTTATTCATTGCCTCTTCTTTGCATTCATCTTCTATGTGTACGTGCACACATGTTCGCATAGCCTCCTCCATTATCCCATTGTTTCGCTATCTCTCTTCTTACATTCTCTTCGTTGTTCTCTTATACATGATTCAGTTGTGATTCTTTTCATCCAGAATAAACAAGTTCCGTAGTCTGATATACCACTACGAAACAGTCTGTTTATTTGTAGTGTATTTCATATGGTTGTATACTTTCGATTTGATTCACTACGATCAGAATTGAATTTGTTATAGTTCATAATGAGCTTTCAAAATCTGGTTTTATTTATCTATGAATTTCATATAATACAGTAAAACCTCTATAACGAGGGCACCTCGCTAATATGGGCACTTGACGGAACGATCGACCATTTTTTGCTGGAAATGAACCTCTATAACAAGGGCACCTCCCACCTCTCAAAGTGGGCACTGTTTTTTATGACGTACTGTGCAATTGAACCTCTCTTGTACGGGCATATACAATGAATATACAAATTATTAGTGTTCTTTTTCATTCGGTCGCTCTTTATTGTTCTATGAATAGGAGAGAGAAAAGTTCTGCTCGACGTAATAAACAAAATAACTCATCTCTATAGTTTTAATTGTCTTGCTAGCGATAAACAAAAGTATAAATAGTCGTGTCATTGGTTGTTTTCTTTCAAAACCATCGAGAAAAATGGCATCATGTCACCATTTTTCACTTGATGAGAAGATTACATTGATCAATAGCTGCGCTAATGGTGCTGTACTATCATAACGTAAATCATATCACAAGTGCAAGGTGTCAAAAGCAGCTATTTGCAATATTCTTCAACGAAAAGATAAAAACACACATTGTTTTCAATCGAATGCAAATATAGGTATTAAGCGTATGCTACTAGAAGAGATGGATCACAACGTCAATGAAGTTGTTCTCTCATAGTTTGTAGCACAATGATCGAAAAAGATTCCACTCTCATGTCCCTTAATATAAGAAAAGCACAAGCCGCTGCTAAAGAAATTGAACTTTCAAAAAGCTTTATTTTAAATAAAATAATAGAAAATAAACTTGATTGAAAAAAAAATCTAATTAACAAAAGTGCACATTTCATACAATTATAATATTAAGAGCGAATCGAGAACATATAAGTAGACCTGTTGTTTATGGTTTAACTAGCGAATACCGTACTAGTCGTCGATATATGTAAACTCTATAAGATGGGTACCTCCGTAAGGTGGGCGATTTGAAAAGTCCCATTAGTGCCCATCTAAGGGAGGTTTTACTGTATTGTCTTTTTCAAATAGAAAAAATTATTTAAAAAAATGTTTTAATATTATTGAAAAAAACATACTGATATAGATGCTTAGAGATGTTGGAAAATAGTTGTATTTAACAAAAGAAAATTTATCGAAAAATAACTCATCTTTCAATTTCTAAAACAATACCAAATTAATTATGTAAAAAATTAGTATCTCCCTTTGTTTTCATGTAAAGAAACATCCGCTTATAGATATTTCTAAGTTTCATCCTAACCTGATAGATAAACAAAGTTATATATAATTTTAAAACGTTATCCATTGATATCCTAACAGAATTCATTAGCATCAATATATAAACTCGAAGTAATCCATTTAGGTAGTCGTATTTAAGAGTTTTGTCGTGAACATATAAGATTAACTCTAGATGTTTCAAGAAAGTTAATCAATTTTCATTAAATTATGTAATAAACCGATTAAATTTAGTAAAATTATTTCAATTCTAGATTTTCTTTATAGTTGTAATTAATTGTGGAATTATTTTCTAATAAATAATCTATCTGTATGGTTTTTTTTTCTATTGTCTTCATTACATAATGTTCATAATGAAAAAATTTAATTTACATCTTTTAATTTTGAATAAAACACCAAGAACTACCCATTATTTTTGAAATAAACTGTTAAGTCACTTTTTATATTTGATGATGTTAATAAATTACAACTGATCTATTCAGAGATAGTCATGTTTTATCAACAGAAAAAATATAATCCAATAGTATTATATCATATTAACAAAGAAATTAATGTCTAGTTACAACCAAAAAGAAAAATGAGATTTATTGAACAAAGACTTTGCATAACATTATACATTAGTGGATTTAACGAGACAAAAAAAGTAAAATATCACCGCTAATAAAAATAACTTCTATATTTGTTCAAAATTTACTTTCGAACATCATCATCTCCATGTCATCGTATGACTAGGAAAAAAATAAATAACATTATTGAAAATGTTTAAGTATCATTTTTAATACATGTTTTAAATGTATGTTCAAGATGATAAATACTCGTTGATAATCGATTAAATCCATTAATAAGTGAAACAATTTCTGATCGTTGTAATTGTATTGATTGTTCCGAAAAAAGAATTTTTAATGCCGTACCTTAAATTTAATAAAAAAAATAAATAAATATTTTTTATTTTTGTTTTTTTCTCTACCTAATGCTTGTATTTGTAATTTTCCCCATAATTTACATTTATCACAACCAACACAATCCATAATCCGACTTATATTTCTAAAATGTTCTTTAAATTCATTTTTTAATAATTCATTTCCATTATGAAATAAATTATTTTCATTAAAATAATTTGCAAATGGTTCAATTTCTTTTAATAAATTATTTATTATTAAATCTTTTGTATGTAAATCATCTATTTCATTACCAGTAAAATATGTTTGATTTTTTAAAAATTCACGTGCTTTATATATAGCACGTAATTCAATTAAATAAATAAAATAAATATTTTTTAACCATTTTGGTCCTTCATCATCTGTTGTTTTAGGATCAAAACGATATTTAAATTCATCATAATTTGGTTTCCATTGTCCATCTGAACCTGAATAAGCACCATAAGATGTTGAAAAAAAATATTGTGCACATAAATGTACTGTAATACTTGTATGAAGTCCTGATATAAGTCGATAAAATGTTCGTCCTTCAACACACATATTATGTGCATTTAAACGTTTTTGTTTTAAATTATAATAAACTTTTGAATCAGGTAGAAAAAAACAATTTTCATTATAAATAGCTGACCAAACACGTTGTGTTGATGGTCCTATATAACCAGTATAACGTTCAGGATTAATTGATAAATCAATATATTCTAAATCAATTGATATTTCATCATCAACATCACAAAAATTCTCCGATTGTTTATCATCAAATTTTGTCCAATTTTCAATTGTTTGTTTATGTTCATCACTTAAATTTTTATTAATTAAACCAAGTGAAGAATTTGTATTGATTGTTGAACAATGTTCATTAGAATGAATTAATTTTTCACGTAATGGTTCAGGTAAATCTTCAATTGGACATTGTTTTATTGCGCATGTTGAACGTGAACATTGACCATCATCAGGCCAAAATTGACATTTTTTTTTTAAATTAACTGGAAAAAATCGAAAATAATTTTTATTAACTAGTTGATGTAATAATGGATAAAGGTGTTGATTATTAAGTTGATTTAAATCAGATATACGACAATTACAATCATCGACTAGATCATCATTACTTGTTATTGGACATTCTTCAGTACTTAAAACTATATAACAATGTATAATTACAATGATAATTGACAACCAAAGTTTTTTAATCATTTTTGATTTATCTAAAAACTATTACAATATTATATAATTAGAAAAGATTTTTAAATGTGGTAGATTAATCTGCGAATATATATTTTATAGCTATAGAACGCAAATGTATATTGAAAACAAAATAATGTTTATATTTCGAACTACGTTAATTAAATTCGCGTAGATTTTAGTCTAATCAAAAGAATAACTCTGTATTAATTTAATTGTGACTATATTCTGTATTCCTAATAGATAATGTACTATGAAAACTTACATTAATAGTACAATGTTGTGTAATACAGTATTATATAGATAGAATTATATTTATAAGAAAATATATAAAGAGTTATTTATTTAAAGGTCATCTAATTTTGTGGATTATACTTGTCTAGACAAACTTTGATGTTAATTGTTCTTTGCATCCTAGATGACTGTACATTTCTGTGTGTGAATTCATGTATGATGCTTTACAATAATTTAACAATCGATAGTAAAGACAGAAGATTGCTTTATACTCACGTTTAGATTTGATATTCATTTTAAAATGTCTTAAATCATGCTCACACGTAGTTGCAAACATTTATTTTAGATAAATGTAGGTACAATTCATACGATCTACCCTTATATCTATTTAATCGTTTATATTTACATATATCTGTACATTTTTAATTGATTAATTCGTTAAATTTGCCTCCTCATTGGCATTCTAATTTCAATCTTACAAGTAAAAGGACTGTCATATGACAATAAAAAACAATGTTCTTATTAGGAATAAAAAAAAGTAGCATACGTTTTTTGTATAATCGATTTCAATAATTATATTCTCATGATGACACATCTATTTTTTGAATAAATTTTTTTCTTAATAGCAAACTATCTTAGGATAGTATCAATGAGTATAAAACTGATGATTGATGTGATGACAATTTATACACCAATAAATAAAGAACACATTAAAATCGTCAACCAATATAAATTAAGTTTACCACAAATTAATAAACTAAGCGTTTTTTCTTTCACTGTAGCGCTACTATTCTATTCGATTTGAACAAACCAATAAATTATAAGGATATTCTACATAATGATTCAAATAAATTCCTTTTTCGTAGTACGTCATGTAGAATGTTTTTTCTTTAGTTTTCTCTTTTAAACTAGGTCAGTAATTTTGTTTTTTTTTAAACATATAATTGCCTCCGATTAATTAAAAAATAATCATAAAAATTTAGTAGAACAATATACCTAATATACAAGAATATTTATTGCATATTTTCATTAATCTTTTTTTCTTCTTAGTAGTGAATGGTTAACATTATTGTTTAATATGTTATTAATTACATATTATATTAATGCATTTCATACACATTCAATAATGAGTGAATTTAGTATATATAATCCAACGAAAGTAATGTTTAAATAATAAATTTAGCATAATATGAAGCTTGGATTAAATTAGCTTTTTGTAGGATTAATTGTTTATTATCTTTATTGTGCTATTGCTAAGCTAATTCGTGAATAAATCAATGAATTTGTTTTCTGTGTTGTTTTCCTAGATTATTCAAGATAATGAATAATCAAATATATCATACTATTATTCGAATATGATATATATGTTTTTATTCAACTAATATTTACATTATTTCATTGAATTATAGTTCGTTTGTAAAATGAAAAAAAATTAGAAGAAAGTTATTGAGAATATTCATGGATTGAAACTGAAAATAAAGTGGGAAATGGATTATATTAAGAATTATTTGATTGATTCAAATAAAGGCAAAATTGTCGTAAGTTTGCGTTGTGTTATAAGAAAAAAAGTTAATCATATGACTATAAAATGTATTTAATATTTCTTATTTGTTGATTTATTTTTTACAAATATTCTAATTAAATATCTTTAAATATTCTCAATGATAGAAATGAAAATATTTGAAAATTTTCAAGTGCGAAATAGATGTCAAATAAAATCGTTAAGTACAGAGTTATATTCATTGCTATCAAAAATAAAATAATAAGTACATAATTACATGTGATATGCATATGTATTTAAAGAAATTATTCAAATAATTTTTATGAAAATAATTATCTTATAAACGCATTTCAATTTCGTATATAAAGAAGAACATGTGGTCTAATAGTATATAATAATAATGAAAAAAATAACTAATTTTTATAATTATTTATTTAAAATATTTTGTTTTTCTAAATTAATTTTTATTTAAGATGGATGAAAATGATCTTAAATTACGTACTCTTTTAATTGATATTGGCAATAGATTATCAAATGATGATCGTGTTATGCTCGGATTTCTTCTTGTCGATGATGTACCACGTCGTGATCTCGATACTATTGCTCGAGACAGTAGAGCATCAATGAATATTGTATGGGAAGCATTAATTAATCGACAAAAAATTACACCTGATAATGTTGATTATCTTATTGCTCGTCTTGAAAAAATTCGTCGTATAGATTTAGTTCGATTACTTAAACAATATTCAACAACATCGAAAAATGAAAATCGTGTTGAACAACCAAAAAATTCTTCAGAATTATTTACTCGTATTGAACCATAATTTTTATATTTTACATTTTTATCTCTTATCTTTTATTTTATTGATTGTATTTTTCAAAACAATATTTTATGTAGTTGATATTTTCTTATAGATGGTAATTTGTCTATTAGACAAAATTGGAATTTTTTGAAAGAAAAATGCCATCAGATGTTAATTTTCGTGAATTATTAATTGATCTCATGGATGCATTTTCCATAGAAGATCGTGGACGATTTATTTTTATGCTTAGTGATGATATACCAGCATCAAAACGACAAGAACCACTTACTGAAATATTTACAATATTGATAGATCGAGGACTTATATCAGAATCAGATTGTAGTTATTTAGTAGAAATATTAAAAAAAATAAAATTAATGACATTAGCTTATAAAGTTGCTCAATTTCAAACAAGTTAGTAAATAATATTATTTCTTCTTTTAAATACATTTCACATAGAATTTTCAAGGACATTCACCTCCACCAATAATAGGGACTCTTCCACTAATACCGAATATATTAACAATAGAAAATACTCAAAACCTAGTTCCTACAAGAGCAGAATTTTTAGAAGATTTAACTGCATCTGATACAATGATAATATCTGGTAAAAAAGATATACTTCATAATAATAAATATTAATATGTAATTTTATAGATTATGAACAAAATAATTCGCCTGACACAACACCTACAATCGCTGAATCTGAATCAATAATAATATCTTTATCTTTAAAAAATATTGATTTAAAAGTATTTGAAAATGATTTACGATCAGATGAATATCTTAAAAAAATTAATGTAAATATTCATCCTTATGAATATCAACGTGAATTAGTACAAAATGCTATTCAAGCTGGAAATACAATAATATGTCTTCGAACAGGTGGTGGAAAAACTTTTATTGCTGGTTAGTTTATTTGATTTTATTTTTAAAAAAAAAATTATTTTAATATATATTTAGCTTTATTATTAAAATATTATTTAATTAAAAAAATGACATTATCAAATGAGAATGAAAAATCAAAATTTTTAGCTTTTTTTATTGTACCACGTCGTGCAATGCTTAAACAACAATTAAATAAATTAAAACAATTTGGAAATTTTCGAGTAAAAGCATGTGATGAAAATAATGATATTATACAATATATTAACAATAATGATATTATTATTTGTACACCACAAAAACTTCTAAAGTAAATTTCCTTTTTTTTTTTCTTTTTAATTTCTAATTTTCTTTTGAAAAAATGAATTATTTTCTATTATAGTTGTTTAAAAAGACAAACAATCTTTTTATCAAATATTGATGTACTTTGTTTCGATGAATGTCATGATATGGTAGTACGTAATCAATATATTGGAATAATGCAATATCTTATGTGCAAAAATATTGAACATATTCCACCTGTTAATTCATCACCGATTGTTATTGGATTAACAGCAGAAATTGGTAACAAAAAAAATCTAGTTTTAAGTCACATAATAAAACTATATGCAATATTAATTTAATTTGAATCTATGTTTATAGAGCATGAATTGAATACTATATCTATGTACTTATTTCATAAGAAGAAACCATTGAATATAAAGTATAATCGAAATCTGTAATAACAAAAAAAAATGACAGCATGATATTTTAGGTATAAATTTATGCGAAATGATGATGATTTAATAGAAGTTAATTATCTGTATCCATATTTTATTCACATATAATAATGCAGTGTACAATCTGAACTTAATTAGATCTAAAAGTTAAGAATTTCTTTCTATTCAGTCAGAGCTTGAACAGAAGTCATATTAAATATATAAAACATTGAAATTAACAGTCAATTATGACTTCAATCTTATAAGATTTTTGTCTTTTTTCGCTGAAACATATGTATATTGAGTTTAATACTAAAGTTTTTTTTTTTCGATTATATTTTTTTATTCAACAGTTTCTTTTACCAAAGAGATAAATAATAGTGCTTGATATCTGCTATACAATTATATAATCAAATTAAATTAATGATGTATAGTTTTAATATACGAGTCAAACAAAACAGGATAAAGCAAGATTCTTGACATTTAATGATTTTCCTTTTTTTTTTATTAAAGGTTTTCATCAATCAAATTCTAAACAAATAATTAATAATTTAATACTATTTTGTGCTATATTTAATTGTTTAACAATTACAACAATATTAAAAGAAGAAAATGAAGAAGAACTTGAACGATATGTTAATCATATATCTGAAGATGAAATTTTATGTATTGATAAAGAAAAAGAATTTGATACATTAAGATTATCAATAGAAAAAGAATTGAAAGATTTAATTTTAGAATTATTTGTAAATAATGATACAAATCCATTACGTATTTTTCCTGAAAAAGAAATTGATATGAATGGATATGAACAAAATCTTGAAATATTAAAACAATCTGAACAAAAAAATCAACATTTTATATCTGTACTTTTAATAAATTATATTCTTACTATTTATAGACATTGTAAATCATTAATAGATTTAACACCTGAATTAGTACTTTCGAATTTAAAAGATGATTTTCAAATGACATATAAAAGTCGTGAACATCCAATTGCTATAGATACATTAATTTATGAAAAATGTCAAAATTTATTTAAAAAAAAATTAACAGAAATTGAACAATCGGAAAAAATTTTATCAAATCCAAAACTTGATAAACTTGTTGAAGTATTAAAAATACATTCAGAAAAACCAAATAGTCGTGGTAATTTTAATATTCGAAGTTTTTAAATAAAGAATAAACATTATTTTAGCTCTTATTTTGGTTGAACGAATATTTTATGCTAAGAAAATTTGTGAATTTTTACAAAATCATTCTGAATTAAAAGTTTAGAAAATATATCTTTAATATCTATTTTATTAATTTTTATTTATTAATAGAATATTATTAAACCATGTTGGCTAGGTGGTCATAATGATCTTGATTATCAAAAAACATATAAAAACGAAGATTTAATTTTAAATGATTTCCAAATTGGTGAGTTTTTATTAAATATTATTTAATTAATATTTTTTCTTTTTTTTTACTAAAATTTATTTAGGTACTTATAATGTAATGATTTCTACTGATGTTGTACAAGCTGGTTTGAATATACCTCAATGTTCATTAGTACTTCGATATGATGTGAATGAAATATTTAAATAAAATATTAATTGTAAAGTTTTTTTTTCTTCTTTAGTTTGTTCCTGATAGTATTGGAACTGTTCAAGCACGTGTTCGTAAACGAACAATGGATTGTGTATATTATCTTATTACTACAAAAAGTAAAATATTTATTGAATAGTATTAATAAATATTTTTCCTTTTTTCAGATTCTCAAAATTATACAAAAGAATTAGATAATCGTCAATGTGAACAAGATTTAAAAGAAGGTATTGAAGCATGGAAACGAACTCCTTCTGATTTATTTAAACAACGAGTAATAGAACGACAAGTAAATATAAAATGTTTTTTTTTCTTGTTAATTTCTATATGAATATATTTATTGCTATAGACATCTTTGATTACAGAATGGAATGAAAATTTAACTAGAGTAGTAACATCAAAAATAAATACGTCGAAATATATGGAATTAGTTGGAGATGTTTTATGTAGAGCTTGTGGTTATTTTCTTGGTCATGTTGCACAACTTCGACGATACGAACATACTTATTTTATTAATGATTCAAATTTTTATAATCGTATTGAAGAAAAATTATCATCGGAACCAAAAGTATATAAGAAAACTTCAATAACTGGTATAATTTATCTTTTTTGTTTTTTCGAATATTTTTTGAAATTTAACTTTATTTTTTGTTTTATTTTAAAAGGTAAAGCATTTTGTGGAAGTAAAAATTGTCGTGCTAAACTCGGATGTATCGAAATATTGGATGATTATCCAAAAATTAGTCCAATATATCCTTTAAAATGTAAATCAATTAAAATTAAACTAATTGAAAAAGAAAATGGAAACGAAAATATTATTTTATCATCACAATGGTCAAAAATGCCATTTCAGATTCCATCTTTTGAAACTTTATGTACAAAAAATAATGATGATATATTTGATGATAATGATGATGCATTTTACGATGCTGAAGATAGTCAATTTAATGATTTGTAAAGATCCATTATTTTTATTCCTTAAAATTATTGTTAAATTATTTTATGAGATATTGTTTTCATATAGTTTACGTCTAATAATTCGACTTTTTTAATGTTTTTTTATTTTTTTATTTTACTCTGAATAAGAAAAATTCTGGGAAAATATGTTTAAATACAATACTAACCGAATAGTTTTTTTTATCGAGAGATGCAATTTATTTAAGTTATGGGAATTTATTTTTCTTTAGCGAAGAGTTTGTTCAAAAAGGTTAGAATAACAATTACATAAACTTAAGGTATTTTTCTCATAAATTGTTACTAAAGTTTTTCCTTTTTTATCGAGAAGGAACGCATTATTGAGTATTTTGAAGAATTCTATGATATTTTATACAAGATCCTTCGTTGGTGTTATTTACAAAGAATGTTTAAGAGAGCTTCCATGAAATCATCGAAGCAGTCATCAAAATTTAATATTTTGATTTGACATTTTTATTAAGTTCAGCATCATCAAAAACCTCTGAATTCGAATTTTTAGTGCTTTTGGATGAGCTATTGGAAAGTTAGCCTAATTTTACTGTCGTGCACTCAAAAGGATATTTCGAAAATATAATCAAAAATCGTATGTATGAAGTTGGTTTTTAAAAGATGAGAAAACACTAACAAAATTTCTCGTGTAATATACTGAATGATAGAGCATGGGACGCTGAACAAAATTACCTATTTATATATTATATTTGCATGGACTAATGCAGAATTA
>JAJEKB010021299.1:0-16341 GCA_022393335.1 Macrotrachela quadricornifera | reverse complement strand
AAGTACAAGTACTTGGTACTTGAAAAGTACGAAAAGTACAAGTACTTGGTACTTGAAAAGTACGAAAAGTACAAGTACATGTACTTGCGTCCTTGCTCTGCATAAAATACATGATCTAATGTAATTGCTAATATCCTTGTACATTGAAGGCCAAAAGTAACGATTTTTTATTTTGTGGACGGTTTTATCTCTTCCGAAATGAGCACCATTTGCAGCCGTATCATGATAAATTTTCAGTATTGTTCGTCGAAGATCACCTTGTGGTACATAAGGAACTGGCGGGTTTAAACGGCGCATTAAAAGATCATTTTCGAAAAAATATCGTGTGTGTTCCTTGATATTGTTGATGATGTTTTTTGCATAATCGTCATTTTGTTGAGCTTGTATAAGTTGTTCGATCGAGAATGGTATTAGTCGATTCTTTTCTGTCAGAGAATCTGCTATGACGTTTTCGATAGTTGTTGTATTGTCAGTAGATGGATTGCGAAGTTTAGCAGCTCGAGTTTGAACAGCTGCAACGATCGATGTATGTTTATCATTCCATTCTGAATCCGTTTGTGTTGCTTTTGAGCTAAGAAGGATTGTTTCATCGGGATCTTCTTCTGCATCATCTACTGGAGATCTTGATAAGTAATCCGGCATTGCATTCGTTGATCCAGCGATGTATTTCACATTGAAATCATATTCTAAGATTTTTAATCTCCATCGTTCGCATCGTTTGTTTATTTGCGCTTTTTGATTTAATTGTGTGAGTGCTTTATGATCAGTTTCCCATGTAAATTTGATTCCACTTAAGTAATTATGCCATTTTTCTAGTGCGCAAATAAAAGCATAACATTCCTGTTCCATTGGAGACCATTTACGTTGTGCTTGAGTAAATTTCTTCGATAGGTACGCTATTGGTCTATCTCCTTCTGGATATATTTGTAATAGAACAGCCCCGATTCCCTC
The DNA here is from genome assembly GCA_022393335.1 of Macrotrachela quadricornifera. Taxonomy (NCBI): domain Eukaryota; kingdom Metazoa; phylum Rotifera; class Eurotatoria; order Philodinida; family Philodinidae; genus Macrotrachela; species Macrotrachela quadricornifera. Next base: position 15,390 of record JAJEKB010021299.1, on the reverse strand, counting down.
GTCGGAAGCATCTGTTTGTACCTTGAAAGGGAATCTGTTGTTTGGTAAACGTAAGACAAGGTTGGTTGTCAGGAATTCTTTCAATCGTTCGAATGCTTGAGTTTCTTCCTTGGTTAATGTAATTTTCATTTTTTGTCCCTTCTTTTGTTGAGTTCTTGTGGTTGGTACGAATTTTCTAAGTGGTTCAGCGATTTGAGAGAAGTTGGGTATGAATTTCCTGTGGTATTCTGCTGCTTTGACGAATTTGCAAGCTTCATCTGCTGTTTCGGGTAACTTTGTATTTAATAATCCATTTATGTTCAAAGGACTTGGACGAATTTCACCATTCTTTATATGATGTCCCAAGTATTCCGTTTGTGTCCTAGCGATTTCGCATTTTTCTGGATTGAGGCGGAATCGAGCGTTTTTTAATAATTGGCAAACTTCCTTGAGGTGAGATACATGTTCTTCGAATGTGTTCGAGTATATGATCACATCGTCGATGTAAGCTAATGCGTATTTCCATCGTGCAGGACCTAATATGTTGTTGATCACTCGTTGGAAGGTTGCTGGACCATTGGTAATTCCTTGAGGAAGAACGGTAAATTAATAGTGATTGTCGCGGGTGGAGAATGCGGTTTTCGGACGGTCCTCCTTGGAGAGAGGTACCTGGAAGTATCCGGATTTGAAGTCGAATTTTGTATAATACGTTGCATCGGCTAGTTGATCAAAAATTTCATCAATTCGAGGGAGCGGGAATGCATCTTTGATCGTGATTGCATTCAAACGACGATAGTCAATACAAAAACGCATGGTTTTATCTTTTTTCTTGACTAGGACGACACGTGATGACCAAGGAGAAGACGATTCTTCGATTTGACCACGTTCCAAGAGTTTTTGTGTTTCTTGAATTTTTATTTGTTGATCCTTATGTGGTGCGGGATATTGTTTCGAATAAATAGGTGGATGGTCACCAGTTCGAATTGCTGATTGTGCAGGTATGTTGATGATTGATGGTGTTGGATCAAATAGTATTTTGTTTCGCCACAAAATATCTTGAATTTTTTGTCGGTGCTTTGGATCTCCTAAATGTGCAGTCGATTCGTTTATTTGTTTACGAATCTGTTCTGAATAACATTGTGCGCGTAAATGCTTCTGTAAATCGTTGCCCGAAAGAAAATATTCATTACATTGGTGACAATAGGTATTGTTGTTGGTATTGTTCGAGTTGTCTTTCGTATAGACAGCTCCTGTTGTTTGACGTTGTGAATATCGGTGGTTGATGTCGTGATGTTCGTTCAACAGCGGATGTTTATCGGGTAAGTTTTGTGTTAATGTATGGACGGAGAAGGTTGCATCGCGTGAAATTGTACCGATTCGTGTATTTTTTGATAATGTTTGTTGACGATTTTGTGCATTGATTAATAATACTTGAGCTTTGCTATTGCTGATGTTTAATAGTGTATGTGGTATAAAAATAAATTTTGATGATTGACTTCCATAGGGTTCGAATATTAAATTGTTGGTATTATTGATTTGGGAGGTGATATCGACTAATGTTTGTGAATAAGGAGGAAGGGTGATTTCATTGACGAGAAGAGCAGGGTAATTTATGCTAGTTGGTTCCATGTATGATATTGACGTTGGTTGACCATTTTGATTGGGAATTGTTAAGCGCTGTTGATCACCAAATAAATGAACGTGATTCGAATTGATCCAGTTGTTGCCTAGAAGGATTGGTGTGATTAAGTTTGTCGCTACATAGGCAATAATAATTGTTCGAATGTGTTTGATTTTTATTTCCAATTCGATTTGTCCGATGATGTTAAGTGGTGTTGAATTTGCTGTTCGACATGGACGAGGTTTGTAAAGAAATTTCTTGCGTTGAATGGTTTTGAGGAAGTTAAGGTGAATGATGGAGATGGCGGAGCCCGTATCAACAATTGCTTCGGTTTGTTGGTCATTAACACGAATCTGGATATATATTGGGGATAAGGAGGTTGATGGCTTGATAGATTTACTGGGAACACCGCCATCGCGTGACCCAGTTATTGAAAATTTGGAGGCATTGTACAATCACGGATGGCATGGTTTTGACCACAATTAAAACATCCGGTTGTACGTTTGTGGAAGCAATCAATTGTTCGATGATTCGTTCGATTGCAGATTTTGCAATTCGGGAATTTGTTTCGGTTCGATTGTCGATAAGTATTTCGTTCCATGTTCATTGCAGGTGGTCGTTGATTGGTAGATGGCTGTTTATTCGGAATCATCGGTGGTTGACGTTGGCGTTGACGAAACGAGTTCCACTGGTAGGTGGAGCTCTGTGTTGATGTGGAATGTGCAGGACGATTGGTTCGTTTCGTTTCATAATGTTGTTTGGGTTTGCCGATTGCTGCTGTTACTGATTGTGTTGCTGCGTGGTTCAAGTAGAAATATGGTTGCTGTTGTTGTATTGATAAATCCTGGAATTTTTCGAATGCATCATGTAGATCATGTTCGACTTTTGCATGCTTCAGAAATTCGTCTAATATTTTCATTGATGATTCCGTCGAGAGAGTTCTTTGCGAAAGACAGGATGAAGTTCACTTATCAGACGTTGGATGACAATTGCATCGGACATATTCGGGTCGATTTCCCGGCATAAATTGACAACATCGTCGTAGTATGATACGACTGGTTCATCCAGTTGTTGCTTTCGTTCTTTTAATTCATCGAATTTTTTGTTTGTAATTGTTGTTGAGAAGTATCGATTTCGAAATGCCGTTTCGAAATCTGACCATTTTCGGAATTCATTTTCATGGTTATCGAACCATGTTCCAGCAGCTTGTGTTAATTTTCCACGAACAATTTCTAAGATTTCCAGATTGTCCGAGTCATCGCGGGCTTTCGTAATATTCTTAATGCATTTCAGAAATCGTTCAACATCTTCCGATGGATGTCCAGAAAAATTTGGTAAATCATCGAAGCGAGCTTTTCGAGCTTTTGAGAGTAATGTTGGGTCAGCCATCACATCGACTTTTGTGTGAGGAATAAAATAATATAATGATTTTTTCCTATTTGTCGAATTGGTAATTACTATGTGGGGTATTAGTGGTTGATTATATTTCTTGGTTCGTGAACGTGTAGTGGCGGCCGTCTTAGGTATTAATTTAATGAAATAATTTATTTAATATAAGATTAAATTTAATGAACAAATTATAAATGATTTGATAATTAATTATCCTTCGAAATTCTTTGTTAGAATTTCTAGTTCTCTTACTCAATCAAGGGAGACCCAAAAGTTTATTTTGGTCTCTCTTCCTTAAGAGAATTGATATCAAGAAGAAAAAAAAATTTAATGTGTTGATTGTATATGTGCTAGTGTAAATTTCGGTTTACTCAAAAGTATCCCTTATTGCATCGATCATTGTTTATTTTCGAGAAGTTTTCCATACTCTCAATGAAATAAAATCTTGTATTTTGATTTAATTAATTATAATGAATGCAATTACGTTCCAATCAATGCCGAAAAAATTTTTTCTTTCGAGTCTCTTTCCTGAGGCTCTAGATATTAGTTACAAGTCTCTTTTATTTTAGAGGCTTTGTTTCTTCTTCTTCTTTTTTTTTGTGTGTCGAGTCGAGTCTCTTCAACAGAGGCTCTAATAACTTTTATTGATAAAAAAAATAATCAACAAATAAATAAATGTTCAGTAATAAATCGAACCAAACGATGCAAATGTTTTGCAGGGTCGCCAATTGTTAGCGGTTCGCCCTTTCGATAGAGCGAACAAAGATCGAGATGATGATGTGTGTGCGCGTGTGTGGATTGCTCGCACACGAACTTTATTCGAATGAATGAAAACAGAAAAAATAACAAACATATATAGTACGGAGAACAGAGAGAAGAGAGAGAAACGAAACCTAGATCAGACGAGAAAGAAATATAATGATATCTGAATAGGTGAGTCTGAAGTTCAGCGACATCTCTCTAACAATGGGGGTGGAGTGGGTAAGGGTGGTCAGGCTATCTTGAGGGTGGTTGAAAGTGTGAGGGCGATGATGATTTTCTTCTACCCACCCTCACCCTCCCCCATCCTTTTTAGCATCCCGGGTCGTTCCCTCATTAGAGAATTTAGATTTGTCAAAGAACACATTATTGGTGGATCTTCTAATAATATACAAGCTTATGAATATTCATGAGAATGAATTTATGTAAGAAAGGATCATTTGAATGGTAATACGATTACATATTCTGACTGATGAATATTTGTCGATATTTCTAATTAAAAAAGTCTAGTATTCACACAGGGACTATTTTCCGAAAGCGTGTAAACATCGAGGAGCACTATTTTTGGAGACCTGACACGTGTTTTTCTCAACTCTTCTACGCTGAGTTTTCTTTCTGGAGCAGAGAGAAACTGTGACATACAGCAGAAAAAATTGTTGCTGAGCAAAATTCCTTAGCTTTTCTAATTTAGCATCTTTTCCTTCCGTCGTCTTCCTCTTATGACGACTCCTCTGTCTCAATTCTTCGCTTTCCTTTCCTCATTTCTTAACGCAGAACGACAAAAAAGAAATGTCACTATCAGTTTTTTACTCTTATCTCTCACCTCTGTCATTAAAATTGAAGACCTTTCTGAGAAAATAACGTCAGGAAAGAAAGCAAAGGAAAGTACACTATTCATGTTTATTCAAATTGAAAGATTTTTCCTTCCACACACTTTGTCGAGTTTTCATCGATTTTAAACTACATACTTTCTGTCTGTATTCTTTTATCAGTTAGCGGAATTTACTTGTTTATCCCGTACATTATAATGATTTTGACAATCGTCTGTTTTGTAGTCATTGGCAGTTTGATTCTATATTTTTGGAAGGTATTGTATTTTCTTAATTTCGAAGGATAAAACCTAAACACTCAATGGCTACAATTAACTGGAAACGACCTTTTTCCCGGAAAAAATTGGCAAAAAACATGAAACTCTTTCTTACAGCTATCATCACTAGGCACTGTCTTAGGAAAAGAAAGGACCTGCAAAAATATTTTTTTTGCTATTTGGCAGAGGCTGGTTTTGTCTTCTTTCTAATAGAAATATATGCTGAATGAGATTTACTTTAAGAACCTTTTATAAACTTCAGTGATTTCGTTTTTGAGGACTAAACCATATTTGGAAAACGTTTCAGTTTGCAATTAGTATTGGATAATATGCTTTGTCAATCATCATAAGAAAGCTTAAATATCCGCAAAACTTGCTTAATAAAATGAGATTATAGCGTCATTCCCACCGATCATATAATGTAATTAGACTGAAGTGATTGCTTTTTCTCCGTAGACATTCTGTGGCCGAGAATCATATTCACCAGCAAATTTTCATATTGTCATTGATAATTCAAATGTCTTTATTGGTTCCCAAAAACTTTATAATGAAGAGACTCAAAAATATGAAGAAAATCCAGCCATTCGTGTCAATGTCAAAAAGCTTGCAAAAGTAATCGAAGAGGGAAAGTTAACATCAGATATAAGGACACGTCTTGTCGGTGGAAGCACACCACCGAAAAATGCACGTGTTTGGAAAGAATGGGAATTTTGTGGTTATAAATGTGTACTAGGTGATCGATCAGTAGGAAATAAGGTGAGCCTTGTCCTTGTAATTATCGTTTGAAAATGATTTTTTCTCGCTCTTCCTAGGGAGTCTTCTTGGACAATATGCTACATGCTCACATATATGAAAATCTTCTTCATGATAACAGCATTAGAAATCGGCAACAAGGTCTTGTCTTGGTTACTGGCGATGGAAATGCAAATTCTGGTCAAACAAGCTTTCCAATGGTTGTAGAACGAGTATTGAAACATGGTTGGAAGGTGGAACTCTGGTCATGGAAACTCTCACTAAACAGAAAATTTGGGGAAATTCAGGAAAAATTTCCAATCCAGATGAAAATTAACTATTCAGATCCACATAGAAAGGCGATCACATTCGAAGAAAAAACAAAACAAAACTAAAGGTGGAGCATTTGTGAAACCACTCATACAGTAAATAAAGAAAACTCCTTCATTTTTTCGATTTTTTTGTTACTTGTCTCAGGCTATGTTCTTACCATTGTTTGAGGTCACTTACAAAGTATATGTGTGCTAAAGCGACGGAAGAATGTCCAAACCAGTGTTTTTGTGTAGTTAGAACTTTAGTGATTTTTCCATTAAAAAGCCCTACTTGTAACGCTTCCTGCTTATACTTGACGTGTTATTTTCTACTGTTTGTTGTCATTGTTTGTCTTTCCTCTCCTATTCCGGCCATTGTGCACTGCTAATTAGTATATTGATTATCTCTTTCCTCATGGAAGATTAGAATAAAGTAGCGATGCATGATTTAGATCATTAGATTGAATTCATTGCAAATGTGTTTCGTTAAGTATTTTTGTTGAGGCAACTCTTGAGGGTGTGGGTGAGGGTAGTGCGGGTGACCGTAGGTGAGTGAGGGTGAGGATGTGGGTGGGTGGCTGTGGGTATGGAATGAGGGTGATACTCTTCTCTTCACCCTCTTCCACTCTCACCCTCACCATCACCTCAAGATAGTTAAAGTAGCATAAAGAAGAAATGGTTTGGATGGGTTACGAGTGGAAACAGAGGAGACAGTACCATTCGAAACTGACCCCAATTTCAGAAAGGACAGGCAGGAGCAGCATGCCCAACGGGAGAACAAAGTTGACAACGAATTATAGATGTAGATGATGAAGATGCAGCAGGTGTTGGTGAAATAGTTGGATCAGCGACGGACATAAGTGGAACAGGAATTTCCGAGGATGATGACGATTGAAATGGTGTAAATGAAGACGTCGATGGTCGAAAAGTAAATAGATGCTGTCTAGCATTATTGAAACGAGAATTGTTGGAACCACGACTAGATCGAAGTTGAAAAGGACGACGGAAAGATGTTGACGATGATGGAGCAGATAACCGCGTGGTAGGTGTAAATGAAGACGGTTGCGAAGAATACTGCGACGAATTGTAAGAACGATCACCATATTGTTGAGAACGATTATACGATTGGCGTTGATGACGTGAAGTAGACGAACCGACATATGTTGCAGATGAAGGATCAGTAGTTGGTGCAGATGTAAACGAACTGGTAGATTGAGTATGTCGATCAATGGCCGCCAAAACAAGATAAATATTTTCCAAATCTTTTGCCATTAGTTCAAATTCATCAGGATCTTTGGGTTTTTGTTTCAATAAATCCAAACGATAACTAGGATGCACTTTAGCTAATAATAATTCCAATTTCATGTTTGAACTCATATCTGGATCTGCTTCAAGAAAAAGCTTCCGCATTTCACTGCAGAAGCTGCGGACATCGTGTTGTGGAGAATGTGTATACGAGTGAAGTTTTTGCATTGCCAGACGTGCACGATTTGGAAAATCAAATATACGTTTGAAGTGGTCCACAAAATCCGACCAAGAATGATTGAGTTTAGATTTGTTGTCGTAGAACCAATCGAGAGCACCTTTATCAAGAAGTTGAGATATAAAATCGAACCTTTTAACATCAGGAATGCCCGCTATTTCAAATTTATTATTAATATTTTTAAGCCATTTAATAACATCTTGACGATGTTCACCAATAAACTTTGGAGTGTTTTTTTGTAAATCTTCGATGATTGTTTTTCGAATATCATTTTGTGTTAATTCATCAATTGATTGAGTAAGATTAAATGTTGTTTGATTAGCAGGTGCTGGCGCTGTTGTGACAGGTGGAAGTTGAGTAGAAGTTAATACAGAGGGTATCTCGTTCAATGTTAAAGAGCTAATAGAATCGAGTGTTGAAACCGTACGTAAAGAAGTAAGTATTTGATGTTTATGTAAGAATAATTTTCGAAAATCAGTAAAATTGAAGATTATATCTTCATGAGCAAGATAATAATCAAGAGCATCATCCGTTAAAAGATGCCGAATAATGAAAGGATGGTCCATTTCGGGATATCCTTCTTTAAGAATGACGGGACTGGTTGTCTTCAACCACGTAGTAAGTAGATCAGGATCATCATTGAAAGTTGAACAATTGTCTAAAAGTTTACGTGTATATTCCTTTTCATCTTCCCGTGAAGAAAAAGTAATTTGATAAGGTTTTTTAGCTGGTGTAACAACGTTTGAGGCCATCAATGTAGACGACGAGGAAGTGGATGGAGGTTGAAATTTTGTGAGTGGTGGAAGGAGTTGTTTTGGTGGTCGTTCGTCTTCTTCAGAGGATATATAACGATGATAATATCAATTTAAATAATTGTAATCAGAAGAATTCCCGGGTCACGGCACCAAAATGTAAGCACTCGAAAAACAACAACAACTATCCGCTGATGAATCACTTCGATGTTGTTTATTCGAGAGAGGAACAAGATGGCAATGAATGTCTGCGATATTCATTCCCAGAACAAAACGAACAAAAACAAAAGAATGTTATCTCCAATAACATTCTTTTCAATATCAAGAAGAGAAGAGAGGACAGCGAGCATGTCATGGTCGCTAACAGATACTATGATTCGAAAAGTAAATATCCTCATCTTCTCAATGCTGGTAAATATGCTTCAAGTTTTTCTGTTGCTATTACGAATTCATTACGACGAGCAAGTAGTCTAAATTACCCTGACAGACCTACTTCGAATCCATTTATTTATCTTTGGATTGTTACTGCATTGATTAGTTCAACTTACAAATTGACATGGGATCTGAAAATGGATTGGGGTTTTTTTCATAAGAATGCTGGTGAAAATCGATTTCTACGCGATCAATTGGTCTATTCATCGAAGTTTTTTTTATTATTATACCATTATTCAGGATATTATCTTACGATACATTTGGATGATCAATATCTTCGTATATTTTGGCTCGGATACAGCTGAATATGCCGATGTGATCGGCTTTTCTTATGGTCTAGTTGAATTAATTCGACGATTTTTTTGGAATTTTTTTCGTCTTGAAAATGAACATTTGAATAATTGTGGACAATTTTGTGCCGTTCGAGACATTTCTATTGCACCTTTGACTAGTGGAATTAATTTTGCATTGATCGATGCTAAACTACTCTGAAAAAAAAAAGTAGTTTTCCAGAACCCTTCGAAAAGGTTCTGTAGATTTGTGAAAGACTCCAAATGTACCCAAATACTCAAAAATGCAATAAAAAATTCGACAGAATTTTTTGAAGGTTATGTGCTTTACCCACTAACAGAACCATCTCTCGCAGAACCTTTTTTTCCGTTTTGTAGAGCAAAAAAGGGTTCTGTGACAAAATCACTAGGGTTTAGTACGGAACCACCAGGGGTCCTCGCGAAATGTTCATGGTTTTGTACAGAACCTTTAAAGTTTCGTATTTTCTCACAGAACCCTTTTTTGCTCTACAAAACCGAAAAAAAGGTTCTGCAAGAGATGGTTCTGTTAGTGGGTAAAGCACAGAACCTTCAAAAGGTTCTGTCGAATTTTTTATTGCATTTTTGAGTATTTGGGCACATTTGGAGTCTTTTACAAATCTACAGAACTTTTTCGAAGGGTTCTGAAAATCTCCTTTTTTTTCAGAGTAAGTCAAGAACCGGGTATTCTTTGAAGTCGACGTCGCACACGTGCCGATCCAGATATGATTGAAGAAGAAGAAGTTATTGATCAGACGGATGATGTCACTATAGATGACTTGGAAAATAGTGTGGTAGAATTTGTCGATCATCAAAGATCAGTCTTTAATACTACTCATACTCATCTGCCATCGGGGAGGTCTCATACAGTACCAACTGTGGATAATTTTAAATCATCTTTGATACCTGGTCAAGGCAAGCATGCCAAACAACTTTTGAAACAATCGAACTCCTTATGAACTGATTTGTATATTCATCTTTTTGTATTCTCTTTCCTATTCTTATTATGAAATAAAAAAATGGAACTTATTTTGTCCATATTGAGAACTACTGAAATTCTGATGTTGTGAGTCTGATTCTACACAAATGAAGCTCTGATGGGAAAAATGAAATATACCACGAGAGTCAACTCGTCCAGCTCTATAAACTGGTATATGTCCGTTGAAAACTGAGATTTACATCTAAGTAAATCGAAATGTACATTGATAATTATTCTCTTCAAGCACACTACAAATGCTTACATGATATCAATTGAATGGGAAATTTATTAGTATGTTTACTGAGTATATGCATCGTTTTATCCTTCTACTTCTTTTTTTTCTTTTTTTATTCTCTCTTTTTGGTGTTCTTCTATATAATGCAATGCTCCATATGATATAAAAGTCACTGAACCGATGAGGTAACTCAATAAACATGAATATCGAGGATGACGATTGTGTTACCTCTCCATTTCATCACATAGAACGAAAAATAATATTATACCGTTTTCGTTACATAGAGTATGTTGTGTCTTTTGGGAACTGACGTAGAATGAGACATTTTGTTTATCGTATTAATTACAAGTAACTACTCTGTCGATTTTAGATTGAGTAAGGTGTCACTGGACTACTAGTACACTTGGATCACTTGAAATCTAACCGGCAAAACGAAAACTGTGGCTCAACAAATGCCTGTACCCCAAGAACCTTCGACACACGTCGAATGGATGTGGCAGTCCAACCCGAATCCAGCTTCAGAATCCGAGCTACCCGAATGGAGACGTTACTCAGATGTGGAAAATCTAATTATTGAGGAAGCATACTTGACCAAACAAACTCATGCAGTGCTAGATAACTACTGCATTGATTTCAAGCATAATATTCAAACCTCCGACAGCAATACTGATAGACAATTGCCTGTCCAAAGGATGATGCGCAGTAGAGAAGATACACATTTACGAGAAGAACGTTTTATGCCCGATCCAATTTCACCAAAGCATGGCGTTGCTAATGCGTATGGCTGGATTTCACCGTTCATTCTAGAAGTGAGAAAATATCTCGGTCTTGAAAAGGAACAACTACCTTCACAAGATCAAACAATCCTTCCAATGATTGTTGAAAAAGCGGCTCTTGGTATCATTGAAGAAGGTAAATCAATAGGGAAGTTGCGTGAAGCCGAGTATATAGGTGAAGTCCTAATGAAGCAGAAAAACAAGGAAATCAAGGAAGTATGGAAATGTTGTGCTTTTCTCTACACGCTAGAAAGTTTCTTGTATAAGAAATTGAATAAGATTATGAGATTGATTGGAGACAAGGAACATGAACAAGTCTGGCGACGTAAAATTCATACATTAGGTCCCTTTTGTCTGCTCCTGTGGGATGATCCCTTCAACAACAAACCCAGTAAAAAAAAACTACTTTACCGAGGAGCCAATCTAACCAAAGAACAAATCGACACCTATAAAGACTTGGCCAAATCCCATGTATATCGCTCATTTCAAGCATTTACTTCATGTAGTCGAAATCGTGTTAAAGCTGAGCGATTTGGAAATGTGTTGTTCATCATGGAAATACGTCTTGCTTTTATTATGGATCTTAGTCTCCTGTCGGCATATCCTAGTGAAGAAGAGGAAGTTATTGCTCCAGGTGTGTGCTTCACTGTGGAACAAGTAGAATTTGACAGTCATACAAACAAACACGTGGTCTACTTACAAGTGAGACAACGCTTCTGTGGTAAGAACGAGCAACTCTTTCATTTAAATTTGTTTTCTTATTTAACTATATTGGAATGCATATAGGGTAGTCAAAAAGTAATGAGGATGACGCTGTAATTCCTTAGGAGGAGCTTTGAAAAAGGCTGATAGAAAAAAAAGAATGCTTTATTTTTCTGTGTTATTTGGTTATACTTCAACTCATACTTAAGTCATTCCAAAAGTAGTGGCAACGGTACTTTATTTCCTCCTAGAAAGGTTCAAGAAATTTTCTTGTTCTATGCAGTGATAGAAAAAACAATGTTGTATTTTTCTGTACTATTTAATTAGTCTTCAACTAATATCATAATAATCAATTTTGATAAGAGCTGCTCTTATTTAGAACTTGATTATAATATTAGACTTGACTAAAACCGAGTAAATTCATTGGATTTATCGAGTATTTCACTCGTTTTCCGTGTACAATCAGAGAACCCCACCCAATCTTTGTCAGATGAACTCGAAGACTACCAATTCTATAGAGAGGAAGCATTTAAAATAGCATTCGGATAGAAAATCAAAAAGAACAACCATCCAATTGTTTATATTTTTTAAAATCCAATCTTCTATCCACTGCCAGCAGCAACAAATTTTGTAGCATCAACGTTTCAAAAAAAGACAAATACCTAAGAGGAACATCACATAACCCAAAGCTACCTGACATACAGCAACTACATTCCATGTAAAAAAGCGCGTATTTTTTCAACAACTAAATTGATTTTCAACCAAATTTTAGCGGAATACGAAAATCAAATTTTAAATCCGTTCAATCCAACACCAAAGCACAAAAAACCCGACCATTTCTATGATCCTACTTGTAGTCTTTGTCGTGATTATGATCGTAATCGTTCTGCTGCTCAAATTTATGGTCTTCATGGGGCTGGTGTTAGTAGTTGTGATTATGGTGATCCTGATTATTATTCTTATTTTGTTCGTTGTGCTGATACTGACCGTCTTCATGATGCTGCTCTTGGTCTTACTCCTTATGAGGCTGGTACTTACGATGGTGACGATCCTAATGATCCTGATGCTGCTGATGCAAGCTATATTGATCGTGATGGCAAATTTCTTTAGCAATAAAGTTTATGCATACTTTGCTAAAAAGCCCTATAGGTTTCTGACTATAATCATTCACATGAACCTTCCTTTGCATCTTTGATGACAGTTTTCGATACAGTGTTTTCATTTTCCAATGCTTAATAAACTTTTCGTGATATTTAAAGAAAACGTTCAAAATATTAAAATAACGAGATTTTGAAAAATATCTGGTCATGACTTTTAGTGATACACAGTAGATATGTTCATTATTTTTGAATCGAACTAACTTACATGTGGAATTCATAAATTTCGAGGAAAAAAGATACAAGACAATATTGCAATACATATGACAGAATATTACGAATGATGAGCATTTTCAAACCTCAGATTATCGATCTTTATGTTCGTTTTGAATTGAAATTGGATCATTTAATGAGCTCAAAACTTCAAGCGAAGATCAAAATTTAATATCGCAGACCACTCACTATACGCATGCATGTAAACATAAACTTTTGTCATTCTTATGAAGCACGTGTCTTTAGTTCCCTAATCTTCTTTTCAACGCCACTTTGCGATAGATAGTGAGCGCGTGTAAGTTTTATCTTATCTAAACTGTGTGTATGTTTATTTGATGAAAATTTCTGTTTTAGTTTTTAGACTATAATTGATAATGGTATCACTTGATCGAGTGTGAGGGTGTGAGTTTAATAAATAAACTACCACGACCGGTTTCGATCTTATTTAAAGATCTTCTCGAGTGGTTAAAAGACATCTGCATATAGAAAAATAGAGAAATATTAAATTCGAAAGAAATTCAAAAGCTGAAGCTAAGAATCTCCTCCAAATTCATTTAACTCTAAATTCAAAAGTAGCAGATGAAATAAATCATTAAACTGGTGAGTTTAATAAATAAACTACCACGACCGGTTTCGATCCCTATTAATGAGATCTTTCTTCAGGTGGTATAAGGCTTCTGCACATCTTCGCTTAATTCAAAATCACAATAGCTTGGCAACAGAAAGAGATTGAGCAATCTCTTCCTCTTTATGCTTTTCATGAAATTGAATTTCTCAAAATTATCAAGCAGATGGTTTACTTATTATACGGGTGTATAATAAATTAACTACCACAACCGGTTGCGATCTCTATTAAAGAGATTACTCAACAGGTGATATAAGTTGTCTGCATATGGAAAAGATATATATTATTAAGTATATCGAATTCAATGTCTATGAGCGAGAGGATGTTGTTCTAACATGTCCCAATACAGTTCCATCTTATCGATTTCTTTATAACTTCTATCCTTTCATTAGCAGCAGATAGTGGATTTATCGTACTGGGTGTACAATAAATAAACTACCACGACGGGTTTCGATTTATTTTCACGGAGTCGGCAGGTTCATTATAAAAATTTTGATTTGTATGGTGATAATAAGCTAAAATGAATGTATATTTAAACTTACTGAAGGTATTGTTTGAGTGAAAATGAAGAATAAAAAGTGAAGAAGCAGTTGGTATTTATACGATGGATAGATATATGGACTTTGATATTTATTAAGCATTTTGTATTTGATGGGGAAAATGCATACAATCTGGGTATATGGAAGATTCCATAGCATTCCTTTTCTTGTATATAGTTGAATAGACATTGTTTCTTTCGTTTAGAAAGAACGACGTGGAAATATGTAAGAATGCAATATTGGATCGTTTTATTCCTTTCTAGAATATTCTTATTACACAGAAAAGAAGGATAAGGTATAATGATTACTGGAATTCAAATTTTATCTTAATTATGGGAGCAAATCATCTGGTCATCCAAAGAGTCCACAAATGGAAATTTAAATGTAAACGTATCTTCAAAATGCTTTTGAATGGATCAGTCTCTTACCCTTTGGATTGTAGTGCACAATTTGTAAATTTTTGTGTCAAGTGAATAAATAGTAGTTGGACTAATGGTGTACCTTAAAATTATTGTTAGTTCGAGTGTGTATTCAATTTTACAGTGAATCAGTGGTTTATTTGTACTTTATTTGGTTTGTTTAGCATTCATAAAATATCTAAAATAGGAAAGAAATAGATTAGATAATCCCTCATTTTATAATCAAAGTGAAGAAATAACTAAATAATTGAAACAAATTCAAAGACAATGATTTTTATTTCGAAGGGACATTTAAAAGCTAACTAATTAAGAAACTTATGAAATGAAATAAGTATATATTTTCTTTGTTTGAAAACATGCACTAGGTTCGAGTTATTGTGAAGATCATGGTTTGTGTTAAATCAAGTTGCCAGTTTATGTTTTATGATAAAATTTACACGTTCGATCATGTGTAATCGACGGATTTCAATAGCATCATACACAGTTTTTTGCCATTTCGATGTTGATTCCATGTATCTATTCTTTAATGAAAATTTGTTCTGTTCGATTTGAACGATTGTATTTAAATTCTCTGCCACTCTACGACTAGTAAGGATAGCCTGATGAATAATATCTTGCTTTAAGACTTGTAGTCTATTGATTTCATTCGATGTGGAGCAAGTAATTGGAGCTATTTCGATAGTATCATTCGATTTTTGAAGAATTTTATCGATATCATCTATCATTTGGTGAACTAAATTGGATGTTGTTGACGATTGTGTTGATATAAGACGACGATGTTCTAGCAATGCAATATCTTCTTCGAACAACATTTGTTGCATTGTTGCTTGTCATATACGTCTTGCTTAGATGATCTAAAATAAATTTAAGTTGAAGATAGGGATGTATCAGT
>JAJEKB010021298.1:0-22917 GCA_022393335.1 Macrotrachela quadricornifera | reverse complement strand
CCATATAGATTGACATATATGTATTATATATGATTTTAATTCTTTTTTCGAGGGAAAAAAATAGTTTCCTAAACCCGGTGCAGGTGTTTCTAAACGAGAATTTCATGCTGAACGTAATGGTTCAACTCAAAATTTCTGCACACCTACCGTAAAAAGAAGTTTTCTCAAAAATTATATGAGTCATGTTCTAAAAAATATTTATTTATATATATATACATTCTATATGATTGTATTTTTTTTGGAGGAAAAGAAATATTTCCTTAAGGCCAGTGCCGGTGTTTCTATAGTAGAATTTCATGTTGAATCTAATGACTCAATTCAACGTATCCGGACAAACGCCCTTGAAGATCGTTTTCGAAAAGTCATATGAGTGATTTTTGACAGTATGTATATTCATATATATATTCTATATGATTTTCAATTTTTATTCCGAGCAAAAAAAGTCTTTTCATAACTCTCGTGCAAGTGTTTCTAAGCCAGAATTTCACGCTGAGTCTAATGATTCAACCCAAAATCCTTGGACGCGTAACCTAAAAATAGTTTTCTTAAAAACCATTTGGGTCATTTTCCACTATGTGCAGATTCGTATATATATTCTATATGATTTTAATATTTTTTTTCAGGGAAAAAAAATCTTTTTATAACCCCGGTGCAGGTGTTCCTAAGCCAGAATTTCATATTGAATGTAATGATCCAATTCGAATTCCCCGGAAACCTATTCTAATAGAGGATTTCCTCAAAAATCATGTGAGTCATTTTGCAGAATATATATATTCATATATATATTCCATATAATTTTAAATTTTTTTGCAAGGGAAAAAAATCTTTTAATAACCTCGGTCCAGGTGTTTCTAAACCAGAATTTGAAGCTGAATCTAATGGTCCAACTCGAATTCCCGAGACGCCTGTTCCAATCCAGAATTTTCTCAAAAATGAATTGAGTCATTTTTCAGAATATATATATTCATATATATATTCCGTTTGATTTTAATTTCTTTTTCAACACAAAAAAATATTTTAATAACTCCAGTTCACGCGTTTCTAAACCAGAATTTCATGCTGAATGTAATGGTCCAACTCAAATTTCTCAGACACCTATTCTAATAGCCGATTTTCACAAAAATTATATGCGTCATTTTTCACAATTGACATATTTATATATATATTTCATGTTTTTTATTTTTTTTTCGAAAGAAAAAATCTTTTCATAACCCCGATGCAGGTGTTTCTAAGCCGGAATTTCATGTTGAATCTAATGGTTCAACCCAAAATGCCCGGACACCCACCCTAAAAAGAAGATTTCTCAAAAATTATATGAGTCCTTTTCCACAATATTGATGTTTATATATATATTGGATAAAATTTTAATTTTTTTTTCGAAGGAAAAATATCTTTTAATAAACGCTGTGTAAGTGTTTCTAAACCAGAATTACATGCTGCATTTAATGGTCCAACTCAAATTCCCCGAATCCCTACCGTAAAAGACAGTTTTCTCACAAATTATATGAGTCATGTTCTAAAAAATATATATTCATATACATACATTCCATATGATTCTATTTTTTTTTTCGAGCGAAAGAAATATTTCCATAAGTCCAGTGCAAATGTTCCTGTACCAGAATTTGATGTTGAATCTAATGGTTCAACTCAAAATTCCCGGACAAATGCCCATGAAGACTGTTTTCGAAAAATCATATGACTCATTTTTGATAGTATATATATATTCACATATATATTCTCTATGATTTTATTTTTTTTGTCTGTATCGAAAAGATCTTTTCGAAACCCAAGTGTAGGTGTTTCTAAACCAGAATTTCATACTCTATATAATGGTCCAACTCAAAATCCCCGGACGCTTATGTTAATACAGGATTTTCTAAAAAATCGTATGGGTGATTTTGGACCATATATATTGACATATATATATTACATATGATTTTAATTTATTTTTCGAGGGAAAAAATATTTTCGTAACTCCAGTGCAGGTGTTTCTATGCCAGAATTACATGCTGAATCTAATGGTTCAACTCAAAATTCCCGGACAGATGGCCTTGCACACCGTTTTCGAAAAAATCATATCAGTCGTTTTTGACAGTATATATAATCAGATATATATTCTATATGATTTTATTGTTTTTTTTCGAGGGAAAAAAATATTTCCATAACCCCGGTGCGGTTGTTTCCAAATCAGAATTTCACCCTGAATTCAATAGTCCAACTCAAAATCCAACGAGACGTATTCTAATAGAGGATTTTCTCAAAAATTCTAAAGATTATGTTTGACCATATATATTATGTATGATTTCATTTTTTTTTTCGAAAAACAAATTTTTGACACCAGGCTGTGTGTGTTTATACAGCAGAATTTCATGCTGAATGTGATACTTCAACTCAAAATTTGGGAGCACGTACCCTAAAAGAAAGTTTTCTAAAAAAGTCCCATTATTTATTATTGACGATATATATGTTCGTACATATATTCTCTGTGATTTTATATTTTTCCTGGAGGGAAAAAAATGTTTTCATAACCCCGGTGCAGGTGTTTCCAACCCAGAATTTCATGCTGAATCTAATGATGCAGCTTAAAATGCCCCGGACCCGTACCCTAAAACAGGATTTTCGGAAAAATCATATAAGTCATTTTCGCCCATATACATTCACATATATATGTTATATACGATTGTAACTTTCTTTTCCAGGAAAAAATATTTCCATAACCCCGATGGAGGTTTTTATAGACCAGAATTACATGCTTAATTTAATGTTACAAATTAAAATTCCCGGACCGGTACCTTGAAAAAGGAATTTCGCAAAAATCATGTTATCATTATTGACGATATAAATTCACCAGAAAATTATATAGGATTTTATTTTTTATTTTCGAGAGAGAAAAACATTTGCATAACCCTGGTGCAGGTGTTTCTATAGCAGAATTTGATGCTGAATCCAGTGGTCCAACTCAAAATCACCGAGCACTTTCCATAAAAGAGAGTTTTCTGAAAAATCATATGAGTCCTTTTTGACAATATATATATGTTTACGAATATATTAAATATGATTTTATTTTTTTCTTCGAGGGAAAAAAATATTTCCATAACCCCGGAGCAGGTGTTTCTATACCAGAATTTCATGCTGAATCTAATGGTCCAACTTAAAATCCTGGGACATGTATGCTAGGAGCGAATTCTTTTTTGAAACATATGAGTGATATGTGTATATTTATATTCACATATATATATATATATACACCATATAGAGAATTTTTTTTCAGAGACAAATAATTTTTCCGAAATGTGGGTGTAATATTTTCTATCTCAGATTTTTCTGCTGAATCTAATGGTGGAAATTAAATTTATGGGGTATGCGACCTAAATGAGAATTTTCTCTAAAATCATGTCAGTCATATATAACCATATATATATATTATATATGATTCGAATTTTTTCTTGGAGGGAAAAATATTTCTGTAACCTCGGTTCGAATGTTCCTCTGACAGAATTTCTTGATGAATCTAATGGTGAAAATTACATTTACCGGATATGTGACCTAAGAGAGAATTTTCTCGAAACTCGGATGAAGCAAATATGACCATATATATTGACATGTATATTGTATATGATTTTACTTTGTCCCAAAGTGAAAAAAGTTTTTCTAAAACCTCGGTTCGAGCGTTTTTATGACCAAATTTCATGTTGCATCTAATGTAGCAACTTAAATTCACCCTATATGTTTCGTAAGAGAGAAATCTCTCTTAAATCATATAAGTCGTATATGTATACATGTGTTCACATATATATAACATATAAAAAAATTTCTTTTTCTTAGAAAAAAATTTTGGAACCTTGGTTCAAGTGTATCTATGGTAGAATTTGCTGCTGAATCTAATGCACCAATTCAAATTAACGGGAGATGTTTCCGTAGAGAGATTCCTCTCTAAAATCATATGAGTCATACATGTTGATATATATTCCTATACCTTTGATATTATTGTTTTTTGAAAATGAAAAAATAAATGTATCCAGAAAGTCGATGCAGCTGTTTCTATATCAGAATTTTATTCTGAATCTAATGGTGTTACTTTAATTTACTTGGCATCTATCATAAAAGAGAATTGTCTCTTAAATCATATGCGGTAGATTTTATATATATCTACATATATATTACATATGGTTTTTTTTTGTTGGAGGAAAAAACATATTTTCGGAATCTCGGTGCAAGTGTTTCTATATAGGAATTTTTTCTGAATTTAATGCGGCAACTCGAATTTACCAGGCATGGATCCCAAGAGAGAATTCTCTTTAGAATCATATGAGTAAAATATGACAGAATATACATATATATGATATAGGATTCTAGTCTTTTTGGACATAAAAACATTTTCGGAATGCGGCTGCATGTGTTTCTAAGACAAAGTTTCACGGTGAATTTGAAGCATCACTCTAAATTTACTGGACGGGCTTCCTAAAACAGAATCGTCTATAAAATTCTATTAATGATATATTATGAAACATAGTCCGATATATATAATATATGATTTTCTTTTTTGAGAAAAATAACATATACTCAGAAGGTTGGTGCAGGTATTTCTATTAGAGAATCTCATGCTGAATATAAAGCATCACGCTGACTTTACAGGACACGTATCATCAGAGAATATTCTCCGTCAAATCATAAAAGTCATGTATTACGATATTTATTTCCATATATCTAATATTATTGTTTTTTCTTAACAAAAAGAAATATGTCCGAAATGTCGGTGCGGATGTTTCTATGAGAGATTTTTAAACTGAATCCAACGCACCAACTCAAATTTCCCTGGCATGTACCTCAAAAGAGAACTTTCTCTTAATTTATATGAATCATTAATGACCATATATATTCATCTATATACCCATGTAATGAGAACCGGAAAAAAACCGGCGGTTTACCGCGGTTTTACCGGTCCGGTTACCGGCTCCCATTACCGCGGTAAACCGGCGGTTTCTTCCGGTAAACCGCGGTTAACCGCGGTTAACCGCGGTAAACCGGCGGTTTTTTCCGGTAAACCGGCGGTATTTTCCGGTAAACCGCTATTTTTTTTTCGGTTACCGGCGGTTGACCATTGATATTTCTTTTATGATTAACCGGCACTTTTGTTGTGATACTGTACTCATATAGCAGTTCATTTTCATAAAAATCTACAGTTCAATTTCATAATTACTCTTCCAACTAAACTTTTATTTCAAGATAAGTAATAAACAAATAAAAGTACATATAAAAAAAAAATATATATATTTTCGATCAAGCTTCTTGCTGTTCATTAATGCCACTATCGACTGTTGTGGCTTGTTCCAATTGAGAACCTGTATTCGATAAATCATCTAAATGGATAATTATTCGATGTTGATGATTAAATATTGGAAAAAAATGACTCATTAACTCACCTTGCGTGTAAAGACGAGATTCCTTCATCACTTTTTTCTTTGCATTACGTCGTTTCAATAACAAACAATCATGTAAAGTGGGCCATACAGCTTCTATTTCGGAATGATTAAGCTTATATTTAGCTTGAACTCCATCTAAAAGAGACCAAACACGGAAATATTTGAAGTACCCGCATGAAAGTCAGGATAAAAATCTAACTATATCATTCCTTATAATTATTTGTATATTTCCATTAAATTTTCAAAGATAAAGTAGAGCTCTCCATAGTTTAATTTCGTTGAAGGATTTTTTCATATCAAGCGTCCATGAAAACTCTTCAAAACAGCTTCAAGATAAGAACAGATAAATGTCGACTTTGATTTTTTAATTTCAAGTTTATCTTTACGAAATTTGCCACATATTCGATAGGAAAGAAGAAGTTGAAATAAAGAAGAACTTGTGAAAAGCAAATTGATAAGACTACATGATCACTCAAAACTGTGCGACTGCACGCTAAACAACCTCTCATTGATGCAGTAACCTCGAAATAGAATTTCTGGAATTTTCTTGGCAACAAAACCGAGAGATATTAATAGATTGTTTTGAAAGATTTTTGTTGAAAACATAAAGGAAAGGGAAAACATTAATTCAATTCGTGACTATACCTCTTATTGCTTTTACACGTGGATCCTGGTCAACATGTTCTTTATGAGGATCAAGTGCAATCAATTCGTCACTATTTTGGAAGACAAGATCCACAGCCTTGTTCACATAATCATTGACCTTGTTTAAAGAACATTTTATTGACACCATATCAATTTGAACTCCATCAGACCGGGTAAACAACTAGAAAAAAAAGCATATCATAATCAAGTGACTATATGAAAAACATCTAAACCACACAAAAATTTAAGAGTAAAATATGGACAATCAAAATTCATAGCAAATTTACAGAGATATTTCGATATTAAGTAATAAAAAAACGAATTATCTTGACATTCAAAGTTAGTAATAAACTATCTATTAACACTGCTTCTTTAGTTACTAGTCATTCTTTAAAAATCATTTTGAAAGCATTAGAAAACTGACTGAAACACATCAGTTGATATAGATCTATTGAAATAAATACATTTGCAAAGTTGCTTATATGAGGCTCAGTTTCTTTATTAAATCAAAAAATCTGATATTTAATTCCGAATAATATTCATACTGATGATTTAGTCGATTATTATTAAAGTTTCTCCCGATAAATCTTGCTTTGCTCATATATAGTTCATTCAGTCATTTCAAAATACTTACGATCTTTGAATACTCATTTGTTGATGCTTCACTAATTCCTTGTACATCAAGGACTACTGGAATCTAAAACAAACAGAATACTTGTGTATTAGAAAAATTTTATGAGATCATACATTCTTTTGATTCATTGCCTTGGCAATTTTCTTTTGATTTTTTAAAATGAACTTCATCGATTTCTCAATTCTATCCTGTGTAAGCATGACTTGCTGTTGTTGTTTTAACAATTTTTTGTTGTTTTCATTGAGTTCTTTCATATAATTCACAATCTGTGAAGCATTCAATTGTGTGTCATCAAAGTTAATTGAAACTCTTGAATCATCAAACCGAATACGCTTTGCAGCTGCACAACCAGATTTGTTTTTATTCAATGAAGATGATCGTTTTTTCTTGGTGGATGAAGTCGAAAGGTAAGACATCATTGTATCGACATTATCATTCCCTACGTTTTCCTCAATCTCATTATCACATTCGGAAGAGTCGTCATCACTACTGTGATGAACTGCAGTACCTATAATCAAAAGAATAACAACATTTAGAGAGATGAACCAAATATAATAGTTAAATGCGGCGTATTACCTGTATTTACAGATGATTCTTTTTGTAAAATACTAATTTCAGAAGAGACTGAAGGTTGTTGACGTTCATTTGGACCTAAAAAAGAAACATATACCATGAGAATTAATAGAATAGAGCAGAATGCTTACAAAATTCAATTTCTTTCATTGAACACAGTTGAGAACCTGCAAATGAAAGAAGGCTTAGTTATAATGTTAAACAAATTTTCTTCTAGCAATCTGAGTCCGTTTTACCTTTGTTGTGTTTCGATGAGACCTTGCTTTGATTAATCTTGATATTTTCCTTCTCGTCATTTCGTTTGTGCCATTCATCACAATTTGACACGACACTGTCATGCATCTCATAAGACATTTTTGGATCTTCTTCGATTAATCGTACAGTCTCTTCCATATCAACTAATTGTCCTGAAAGAACAAAAATAATAACTATCAATTGTTCAACTAAAACCTTACCTTTTTCAACAACTTGAATACGATAGGAACCTTTATTATCTTTAATAGTTCCGTTGTTATTAGAATCAATATCAATAAGCCGATTAGCTTTGACAATACTATATACACCTGATTCTTCAAGATAAGTAATAAACGCATATTCTTCTGATGATAATTGATTTCGACGTGAAGTTTTGTATAATTTTTGATAAATGTTAGACATCTAGAATAAATAATAATGATTTATTAACAAAGTAAACATCAGACTAGGTATCGTCCACATAATTTGCCTTGCAAATACTAAGTGATTGCAAACAAAAAATACATTTTTTCCTAATCATGTTCGAAATCTAAACGAATTTCAGAAAGACACATGCCATCACGAAAAGGTAGAGACACACACTTATGCTGAATACAACCTACAGGAATAATAGAAAAGGAACTAGTCAAATGAAGAAGAGGATAGTTTTCATTCAGAGGATCGGATATTGTTTCAGGAAGATCAAGAAAATTAAAAAGCGATTCATCCATCTTTTTGTAATGTTGTATTAAAGCAAAAATTTGTTCTTCGAATTGATAAAATATTATTATGTTTCCATATGAACATTTAGCCATGTCAGAGTTCTTATAAGAAATAATGAAGCTTGCACATGTAAATGGATGATCGTATAAAAATGAGTGATATGTGTTGAAATTATCTTTATAACGAAGAAATAAAATAATTTTTTTTTCATCGTGACCAATTGTAAGAAGATTTGTGGATAATATAGATCGATATCCATTCATATGTGGACTTGTAATGGAAATCTTGGTTTTACCAGTTGGTTTCTGCAGATGAAATTCTGGACGAAGCACAATTGTACGAAGATCACACCAGTACGCTACTTGTGATGCTAAATCCCTCGTGCCATGTACCATCTTCTTGAGATGCCGAATGCAAGATTCGAAACAGAACGCAGAAGAATATCCAAGACCACCATGTCGCTTCACTTGTTCACTTAAATGTAAATGAGCATGTAATGATAAAATTTCGATAGAATCATCAAACACTTGTGGTGCCGCACGACAATAATAGTCAATAAGTAACTGGGCAAGATTAATTTCATCATTTGATTTTGGACAATGTAAAAATTTGATTGCTAAACAATATACAGCAAAATGTGATGCATTAATTTTAGGTAGGTGGAGCATAATACAAGGTAATCCTATATTTAGTACGAACAATCGTAAATGTTTCGCATGCCATTCGCACACATCACTAATGGAATGGTTGAATACGACATTAATGTTGTGAGGAAGACGAAGGGCTTCGAGTACTGTATCTATTTCAATTAAGGTACTTCGATCAAGAACAGGTAACCATCGTTTAATTAATGTAGTCATATGGCCCAAACATACTAAATGCATGTAATCATATGTAATCTGATCAGGATAAGTTAAAATTTTTAACATTGATGATACACCTTTAATACCGTCGATAGTCATCAGTCTCTGTTCAGCTTCTTTTCCTAATGCCAAAACCTCTTCATGAACTCGACGGCGATCATTTTTTTGAGCGTATGGATATAGAACTTGCCCTTTCCATGTACCTAAATGAAAAAATATCAGGAGATTACCTTACACATTAAAATAAAATCTGTAGATGGATCGTAACGAGCACTTCATGTCGTACTTTTATGTGTCGCATTTCTTGCGCTCTTCATCGGTTGTTATATACCACCCAGCGAAGAACGCAAGAAATATGACACCAAAAGTGCGACACGAGGTGTTCGTTGCAACACATTTTATTATAGTGCATGACTTAGGTGATCCACCAGTATTCAAATCCATACATTTGTGATTATTTATTCTACGCATAATTCGTATATTCATTTATTTAAGATTTTGTTAAATCAAATTAAATATCACACAAATGGTAGATTAAAGAAATAGCATCGAAAAATCTCAAAAGCTAACTAATCACAGAATCTAGTTTCACAAATGTATATTACATATGATTATTCAAAACATAAAGAAGCAGTCAGACTTCGTTTTGGAAGATAATTGGTAATCGATAATTTAGCTGAAAATAACAAATGTTCTTCACTTTTGAATTATCATTGATGATAAAAGAATAAATCCATACATATATGGAAATATCGATGGCGAAAGACTCAATGTTGAGAACAAAGATTGACTTTTAAAAAAACTATAAAAGGAACCTGAAGTGCATCCTGATCTACAAAATTCAATTATCTTTGCTTCAACCTCTTATTCGAAGGCCTTGAATTAAATTAGTAACGACTACTTGTCGTAGTGACAACAAATTAGCTAACTATCAATACAAAACGAAGTCAGCTTACCTTTACTCATGCAAACAGTGCATGCAGAATAACCATTATGATTGATACTTTTCATAAACAAGCATTTAGCTGGAAGATCAGCAATGAACATTTGGCGTTGTACATCAATGCAAATTCCACGTCCATTAACTACAATTTGTAAACCATTCTTCTCATATTCCAATAACTGACTAATACAATTTTGCATTAAAAGATCGACGTTGGGCTTTTGGCACGATGCCCACATAGCTAAAACTAAAATATTGCTTTGAAACTCTCTTATCTGATACGGCAATTCAACTATAGAAGCAAATACTGGCCACAATGATGATTTTGTAGTACGTACAAGAGGAGCTCCATCAGCGTGAATTATCAATGTAAGTTTCTGTCTGCCGGACGTTGTTACAGAGCGATATTGTTCTGCATAAGGAATGTCAAAATATCCAAAAAGTTGATGTTGATCAAAAAACAACGATGAATTTCGATTAATAATTGATTTAATTTGTGATGAAATGTCAAGATCAACAACTTCACTGTAATCGCACGTTTTAAGTGGTATATCGGAGAATGAACAATTGCGATTATCACATATTTTCTTCTTGTTTCGTGTAATACATAGTTGATTGCAACCATTACAGTAAAATCTTGCGTGAAACAGTGACACGCGTCCTAAAACTTTCAAAATTTGAGTATGAGTAGTCGGTAATTTGTTCGATGCAGGTAACAGATTTTTCACTAGTTGAAACAATTTTGCTACTGTAGATTTATCAAGATTAGATTCCATAACAAAGTTCATTAATTGAGTAGTGGCATGTTGTACGGATATACGTGCATTATCATATAAAGGCACTGATAAATCATTTTGACATTCAAAGAAATCATCAGTCAACATGTCATCTTCATCTAATGTATAAGTATTTTCAGGTATCGATTCGTTGTGATAATCATTATTCGTCAAAAGTAAAGATGATGTTGTGCAATCCGTGTAAGTTAAATCGTCGTTACTATCCAATGATTTGCAATCGAGACTGTCATCGGTCGATGAATCTTCACTTGAAACATGATAAGAAATAATGTTTTCAATCATTTCACGCCGATTTTGGCGTCGTTCACGTCGTAGCGTAACTTTCGACTTATATATATCATTTGCTTGAGACATTCTAGAAAAAAAATAGTCGAGTTAGCTAATTCCATCTCTGTATAAAAAAGTTGAAAAAGGTTGACCCTTAGCTACCATCTTTAGGACGAATCGACCCTCTAAAAAAGACGTACGACCATATTGCGAGATATCAGATAGGATCTCAAATCACCAAATCGAACGAGCATTATGCTTAGTTCAATCTAAGAAGAAATGACACCTCTCTGGAAGTCCAATAGTAATGCATGGTTCGTAACATTTTTAGTTTCTGGTAACAAGTTTCTTCAGTAGTCTTCTGCTATTCAAATAATGAACTATTTAGCTTCATATTACATCTTTCCTGATTGTATCATAAAAGGATTCTAAAAATAATTCATAAATCTGTGTTTCACTGGATTATAGTCCCATGTTAAAACCTTAGATTTCTTACGACGAAACAAAAAACTTCTCGGTTCAACTCTTGAAAACTCTTCCAATGAACCTTGCGAGAACAGCTCTATGATTATTTCCTTTGTCGTCGCAATCTAGGGCTAGGGAATAACTTTCGAGCCATAAGTAGTACTTAACGCTTATGGTTTGGAATGACTAGTTCAAACTTTTATTTATTCATCTACTATTCACTATATATCGCTCCATGTCTATCTTATTTAATATCTAAAATTTGACATTAGTTTTGAAATTTACTACTTGGCTGTTCCCATGATCAAGATGATTTTAAAAAGATTAACCATTTATGTTTACCCTCAATCCATTTGATCAGATGCATAATCTTAATGATTTCAGCGTAGCAATCGTCTGAACTCTTTCTAACAGTCAGCAAGAAATCTATAAATTTCAGATAGTTCGAATATGCTTTGTAGCAAGAACGGGACTCGAAAAAAAAGTAACTCAATTTTAAAAATCACACCATCTTTTGAGAAATGCTTACCGAAACACACTTTTGCGATACCTACAATGAATTGGTGAAGTTATCGGTAAACCGCGGTTAACCGGAGGTTTTTCCGGTTCCACCGGTTAACCGCCGGTGTTTCCGGTTTTTCCGGTTAACCGGCGGTTTTCCCGGTTTTTCTGGTTAACCACCGGTTTTTTTCAGTAAACCGCGGTTAACCGGCGGTTTTTCCGGTTTTACCGGTTAACCGCTAAAAGTGATCCGGTATTTCTGACATGGGTATTGTATATGATTTTCCTTTTTTTTTCTTAAAGAAAAATATTTAGGGAACCTCAGTGCACATGTCTCTATGACAGAATTTCACACTAAATCTAGCGCCACAACTTAAATGCCCCCGACATATACTCTAAAAGAAAATTTTCTGAAGACTCATATAGGTTCTTTTTGACCATATATATTCACATATATATTATATATGATTTTATTTCTTTTTCGACAGAAAAAAATATTTCAATAACTCTGATGCAGCTGTTTCTACACCAGAATTATACGCTGAATCTAATGGTGCAAAGCCAAAATCCCCGGATCCGTACTATAAAAGAGGATTTTCTCAAAAATCATACGAGTCATTTTTCACAATATATATATGAACATATATATTCCATCTGATTTTTAATTTTTTTTCGAGGGAAAAAAAACATTTCCATAACCCCAGTGCAGCTGTTTCTAAACCAGAATTTCATGCTGAATCTAATGATCCAACTGAAATTTCCTGGACGCCCATTCTAATACATAATTTTCTCAAAAATCATATGGGTCATTTTTCGCTAGGTACATATTCATATGTATATTCTATATGATTTTAATTTTATTTTGAGGGATAAAAAATGTTTTCCTAATCCCGGTGCAGGCGTTTCTAAACCAGAATTTGATGCTGAGTCTAATGGTATAACTGAAAATTCCCGGCCACGTATTCCAAAAGAGAATTTTCTCAAAAATCATATGAGTCATTTTTGACAATATATATGTATTCATGTATCTGTTCCCTATAATTTCAATTTTTTTTTCAAGGGAATAAAATCTTTTCCTAACCCCGGCGCAGGTGTTACTAAACCAGAATTTCATGGTGAATCTAATGGTCCGACGCAAATTGCCTGGACCCCTACCCTAAAAGACAGTTTTTTCAAAAATCATATGAATCATTTTTGACAATACTTATATTCATATATTCTTAATCCTGTAAGGATGAGTTTTGGCAACGGATATTGGTAGTGGGGTTTTCGGCCCTCTAATTGGTCAATTTTTATCAGTCAATGAAAAACCCGGTGTTTTAGAAGCGATAGATATTCATGTAGTTTCGAGTGGGGTATCCTTCGATCCTGAAATAATGTAAAATGGGCGTAGCCTTGAGTCCTCAATTAGTATATAATGGGAGTACGCTTGGGTCCTCGTTTACTATATATTGGGGATACCTGTAGGTCTTCGAGTAGCGTATATTAGGGATACGCATGAGTCCTCATATACTGTATATTTTGGTATTCTTGGACCTCAAGTAGTGTATATTGGAGGTACCCTTGGGTCCTCATCTACTATATATTGGAGATACCCTTGGATTCTGGAGTAGTATATACTTCGGGTACCCGTGGGTCCTCATGTAGTGTATATCAGAGGTAACCTTGGGTCGTCACGTACTGTATATTTAGGGCATCCATAGGCCCTTATGTACTATATAACAGGGGTACCAGTGGGTCCTCATGTACTATATATTGCAGGTACTGTTGAGCCATTCTGTAACACATATTGGGAGTACCCTTGGGTCCTCAAGTAGTGTAGTATGGAGATATCCATAGGGTCTCAATTGCTATTCTCTTTCTCGTAGAGAAGAGTCTAGCAGAAAGAAATAGTTTGCTTGCTTGGTTGTACGTTCGCAGAAGGTCAAAAAACATAAGGGTTGACCAAAAAGTAATCGCTGGTTATTTTTGATCAGGATTTCGACCAATCAGGTTTTTTAACATTGCGGTGTCAACGAATTTGATGAACCAGTCGGATTCGAAGAAAAAACTTGAGCAGTAAGGTCACATTTAGAATTCTCTCTTTCTCGTAGAGAAGAGGCTTACAAGCATAAATTGTTTGCGAGCTTGCTTGTATGTCCGCAGAGGATCAAAAAAAAACATAAGGGTTAACCCAACGGTAATTCGGGTTGGGGAATTCAAATCTGAGGTTCGTTTTAACTAATTTGTTAATCAATTATTGCTTAGCTATTTACTAATTATTAATTTTTCTATGAAACTTGACCAAAAGGTAATCGAGGTCGAGAAAGTCGAATCTGTGATCAGTTTTTTAAAATATTTTTATGGATCAATCCTTTAAACAAACGACCAGTTTTTAACAAAAAACATTTGGTTTAATAAAGTTTGATAGAACGCAGTTGAGATGAGAAAGTTATATCTGACTTTGGCTTTTTTAATTTTGTAAATAAACAGCGTGATGGTAGTTTAGAAACACGTTTTCTACGAGAAGGAGCTAAGCGAATCTTTAGACGAGCGTTACTTGTAATATATGGATGAACGTAGGTGCTCAACGGCTACCCTGTGTGGTACCGTAGATTTTTAACTGCTATTGTGAATCGGAAAAGGACGGGTATCCACAATGAAAATTGCTCATTGATATGTCTGCGTCTGAGTGATTGAAAAATAGAGCGATTGGATTTGAGAAAAGTGGTTTTTCGTTATTGTACATAAGAAGCCTACTGTTCTTGGTACTGTGTTTTAGATTATTGGAGATGTTTTATTCGACGATAGGAGCAACCAGTATTGTTTTCTTATTGTGTATCGTGAAAGGATCGGTATGGAAAATAGAAGTTGCTCGCCGGTCTGACGGCGCTCTGATTGGCCGAAAGTGGAACTCTTATCTCTCGGTTAAAGTAATCATATTTTCAGGCTTTTCAACGTGGAAAAAAGGTTTTTAGGGCGAAGAACTCGAATCTAAAGTCAATTTTTCTTGAGAGTTCTATTGATCGACTAGGAACCAAAAGAAACTGAGCTTAGAGAAAAGCAGCTTCGTAGCGATCATTTGGGACCAAAGGTTTGAATTTGAATTTGAATTTGATTTGCCTCAGCATCGATTCATCGATTAGAAGAGGATAGAAATCGAGTTCTGGAAGAAAGATTCACCAAAATATTCTGGTAATAGAATTTTGCAACAACTGTGTGTGTGACAAGAAGCACTATTCTGAACACTAAAAAGATGAGTCTTCACAGCGTTAGACGCTTTTCGGTGCTTCTATTTATGGTTCATCTAATTTGACAAAAGGTTTTGTAGGTCGAGGAACGCGATTCTAAAGGGAATTTGTAGAAAATCGAAAGTTGATTTTCTGAGTCAAAGCCATGAGTGAATATATAGAAAGTCTATTTCGCATTTACGTCTTCTCGAGTGTACAACCTTTACGTGTACTTGATCGTAGATGAAGACCAAGAGACTAGAATGGAGTTCATGTTGAGCAGAAATGAAAGGGAAAGGAGAGGTTTGTGAGAATGATGGTAACAGTTTTGAGTAGGGCAGTACGAGCAAGCTGAAAGTTGTGGTGAGTACGTTCAGGAAGGAAGCATAAGATAGTTGGGTGAGACTAAAAATGAGTTGATGCTATCAGATGCGGGAAGGATTGAGAACAGAAAGACTGACAAAATTTGGTGATGCATTAAATGTGAATGAAACATATTCTGGAGAATGTGACTATGAATAGCTTGCAGAGGAGAGCATGTAGTGGAAGAATAAAAAGTAAGATTGATACATCGAGGGAAGGAGGACGGGTAAGAAGCTTTTAAATTGATAGCGAGAGATCTGAATGGGAGCGGTGTGGACAGAGAAATAGTGATCATGGCCATTTGGATAGTAAAGGATATGATAGTAGAACGAAAAGTTGAGGTCCACACGGTGATGGCGAAGAGGATAGAGAAGTAGAAGCTATGGTAAGAAGCGGAATCCGGAGCGGTGTGAATAAGAAGGAGGAGGATAATGGACAGGTTGATTGCAGAAGGGTAAGGTAATGAAAGGACAGAAGGCTAGGTTGACCAGGTATATATGAGACGAATATGTAGACGAAGGTTGTAAGGGGATAGAGTTTAAACGGTACCATTAATGAGAACGATGTGGGTAGAAGGAATTGGAGAAAAAGGATGAGGTTAGTACAATAAGAGCGAGGTGAAAGGAGAAAAAGAGACTATGTGGGCGATGAAGATAGGTGAGGGGAGAGCTACAAGAATGAGAGATAATATAGTGGTAAGTAGATTGAGTGTGAGAGGATAAGGCATTGGAAAGAATTATAGCGACGTAGACACAGTGAGATTGAATGAGATGGGGAAGCTGTAAGATGATGGCGAAGAGTTTGAATTGGAGCGGTACGCGTAAGAAGAGCGAGGATAGTGGATGAATTTTGAGTAGAAGGGTAAAGTAGATGGATAAAAATGTTGAGGCAGAAGACTGAGATGAGGCGAAAGGGGAAGTATGAGTTAAGAGTGACAGTGACAGGTGCGGGTTGAAGCGATACAGATGAAGTGGATGATAAGAACGGAAGAGTGAGGTTGTCGAAGAGATAAAACGAGAATGATTCGTCTAGGATAAGATGAATACGGGCGAAAGGTTGTGAAGGTAAGGACGAGAAGTTTCAATACAAGAGGTACGAGTCATTCGAAAAGTGATAATGAGTAGACTGTAGATAAAAATGTGAGGTAGAGAAAAATGTTGCCTTGAAACGATGGCAAATGTATAAACGTGACTTGTGAGGAGAATTTGTGGAATTAGTTACAAGTTAGAGCGGATGAGTAAGTACATTTAGAGTGAAAGAGTAATGTAGAGGGAAGAGTAAAAATGAGGGTGAGGTAGTTGAAAGTAGGAGTAGCAGGTTACTGTTATTTTACCAAATAATTTGTAACTGAAATCCATTACCAGTTCCTTGATAATGATAACTAAAATTGTTACTTTTACTCGGTAAAGTAACTGTTCGGCAATCGTAACTGTAATCCCCTAGTTCAACGCGAGGGTGAAGCAACTGATATGAGCGTAAGAATGAAATGCTATATATGCAGGAGAAACGAAAAGTGGTATCACAAGCTATTAACTTGTTAAGTCAGAAGATCCACAATATGAAACAAAAGTCGGAATATGTAAGATCGAACCGACTTTTCGACTTTTACCTCTCTCGTCAAAGCAGGATAACTTTTGCGGTTTCGGAGGTTTTTGTGAGTAGCGGTACCTAACTGCTGTGCTAGATTTTATTGCCCTTCAGGACTGAGACAACCGCGGCCCGATGGGCCGACGCGTTACTTGTATATTCCATATGATTTTAATTCTTTTTTCGCGGGAAAAAATACTTTCAAAATCCCGGTGCAGGTGTTTCTCGACCAGAATTTCATACTGAATCTAATAGTCCAACTCAAAATCCTCCCACACCTAACCGAAACGAGAGTTTTCAAAAAAATAGTATAACTCATTTTTCAGCATATATATATTGATATATATATTCTATACAATTTTATTTTTTTTCTCAAAGGGAGAAAACATTTTCGTAGCCCCAGTGAAGGTGTTTCTAAACCAGAATTTCATGCTGAATCTAATGGTCAAACTGTAAATCTCCGGACCTGTACCCTAACGAAGGATTTTCTTAAAAATCATATGAGCCATTTTTAGCAAAATATATTCACGTATATATATTATATATGATTTTAATTTTTTTTTCGAGGGAAAAAGATATTTCCATAACTCCGATGCAGGTGTTCCTATACCAGAATGTCATGCTGAATCTAATGGTGCAACTTAAAATCCCCAGACCTGTACTCTAAAAAAGGATTTTCTCCAAAATCATATGAGTCTTTTTTGACCATATATATGTACATACATATATTATATGTGATTTTAATTTTTTTTGTCGGCGGAAAAAAATATTTCCATGATCCCGGCGTAGGACTTTCTAGGCCAGAATTTCATGGTGAATTTAATGGCGCAACCCAAAACTACGCGGACCCGTACCCTAAAAAAGGGTTTCCTCAAAAATCATATGAGTTTTTTTTTGACCATATATTCACATATATATATTTTATATGATTTTAATTTTCTTTTTGAGGGAAAAAAATATTTCTAACACTCCAGTGCAGATGTTTCTATACCAGAATTATATGCTGAATCTAATAGTGTTTCCCAAAATCCCCAGATCTCTACCCTCAAAGAGGATTTTCTCAAAAATCAT
The DNA here is from genome assembly GCA_022393335.1 of Macrotrachela quadricornifera. NCBI lineage: Eukaryota > Metazoa > Rotifera > Eurotatoria > Philodinida > Philodinidae > Macrotrachela > Macrotrachela quadricornifera. The sequence continues at coordinate 4,619 of JAJEKB010021298.1, read as the reverse complement.
ATGGGTGATTTTTGACCATATATATTGACAGATATATATTATATATGATTTTAATTCTTTTTTCGAAGGAAAAAAATATTTTCATAAACACGGTGCAAGTGTTTCTAAACCAGAATTTCATGCTGAATCTAAAGGTCCAACTATAAATCCCTGGACACCTATCCTCAAAGAAAGTTTTCTCAAAAATTATATGAGTCCTGTTTTAAAAAATATATAATCATATATAAACATTCTATATGATTTAATTTTTTTTTTCGACGGAAAGAAATATTTCTATAAGCCCAGTGCAGATGTTTCCATACCAGAATTTCATGCTGAATCTAATGGTCCAACTTAAAATTCCGGGGCACGTATAGCAATAGACGATTTTCCCAGAAATCATATAAGTCATTTTTGACAATATATAATTATATATATATATTCTACATGATTTCAATTTTTTTTTCGAGTGAAAAAGATATTTTTATAGCCCTAGTGCAGGTGTTTCTAAACTGGAATTTCATGCTGAATCTAATGGTTCAACTCAAAACCCCCGGACACCTATCCTAGAAGAAAGGTTTCTCAAAAATCATATGAGTCATTTTTTAAAAAATATATATTCATATATATACATTCTATATAACGTTAATTTCTTTTTTCGAGGGAAAGAAATATTTCTATAAGCCCAGTGCAGATGTTTCTAGATCAGAATTTCACGCAGAATCGAATGGTCCAACTCTAAATCCCCTGACCCGTACGCTAAAGAAGGATTTTCTCAAAAATCATATGAGCCATTTTCAGTAAAATATATTCACGTATGTATATTATATATGATTTTAATTTTTTTTTCGAGAGAAAAAAATATTTTCATAACGCCGATGCAGGTGTTTTTTATACCCTAATTTAAGGCTGAATCTAATGGTGCAACTCGAAATCCCAGGACCCATTACCGTAAAAGAAAATTTTCTTGAAAATTATATGAGTCTTTTTTCACCATACATATTTACCTGAAAATTGCGTATGATTTTATTTTTTTCTTCGAGGACAAAAACTATTTCCATAACCTTGGTGTATGTGTTTCTCTACCCGAATTTAAGGCTGAATCTAACGGTGCAACTCAAAATCACGGGACCCGTAACCTAAAAGAAAACTTTTTTTGAAAATCATAAGGGTCATTTTTGACCATATGTATTCGCACATATATTATATATGATTTTTTTGTTTTTTCGAGGGAAAAAAATATTTCCATAACCCCGGTGCTGGTGTTGGTAAACCAGAATTCCATGCTGAATCTGATGCCGCAGTTTAAATTCCCCGGACAGGTATTCTAATAAAAAATTTGGTCAAAAATCATATGAGTCATTTTTTACCATATGTATTCACATGTATATTTTATGTACGATTTTATTATTTTTTTTCTTAGAAAAAATATTTTCGGGAACCTCAGTGCGGGCGATTCTATACCAAAATTCGATGGTGAATCTACTGCGACAACTTAGATTCCCGGGACATGTTTTGTAAGAGAGAATTTTCTCAAAAATCGTATGGATCATTTTTGACCATATATATTATAAATGGTTTTATTATTTTTTTTGTCGAAAAAAATATTTTCGGGATCCCGGTGTAGGTGTTTCTAACCCAGAACTTCATGTTGAATCTAATGCCGCAACTTAAATTCTCCGGACACTTATTCTAAAACAGAATTTGCTTGAAAATCATATGGGTCATTTTTCACCTTATATATTCACATATATATTATATATGATTTTATTTTCTTCTTCGAGAGAAAATAAATCCGATTAGTTCGAGTTTCATTCAAAAATTATGTGTACTGCAAAAAGTATATAAGTCCGATGAGTCATTATAGAATGTTTGGACGCCGAAATTAACATGAGAAACTGTCTTTATGAATACGATTTCTGTTGATTGTTGCTCGTCGAAAATGATTTTGGATTGAATAGAGCGCATATTTGAACTGATGACTTTCATTCTCTCTAGGAAAACCATTTTTCTCATAAACGTATTTTTCTTTATTATTGCTGCGCCCAACGGCGCAAATAACGGGGGCGAGCGGGCACCATGGCCACTCCCGGTTTCGAAAAATTAATAGAAAAACTAGGCAGGAGGACTTATTTCAAAATGGATTTGGGCATGTGTCTACTAATATTATGGCCATAGGTAAGCTCATAAACCTATGATAGATATATGATACACAAAGGCATCAGTAGTTTTATAATAGGCCGCTAGTATAATTGGCTATGGGGTTCGGATTTTGTTTCATTTGATAACTCTTTTTAGTAGCGACTAAATCATGCATATACAACATCCCAAAACTGCTAGTCGTTCGATACGTATTTAGGCACACTGGCCTCAGGATACAGATTTTGTGCGTTTTGGGACCTTGATAATGCAACTTTGACTTAAAAAAGTACAATTTCATTAAAAACTAACGTCGTATTCGGAATCAGCGTTAAAAACTGAGTCGATTTATATATATTGTAATTAATTCTGAGAAAAAAGATTTTTTTTTGAAAAAATCCCCGTATCCCCCCTCAGCGATGGTCTCGTCAATAATGACACTTTTTTTCGATAACTTAGTCATTTCTTAACGGATCCTTTTCATCTTCAAACTCGACTGAGGTATTGAGGAGAGAAGTCTGTGCACAAAATTTCAGCTCAATCAAATGTAACTGTGACGAGTTATCGTGTAAAGAGCCGGCCGGATATGCTGACCGATTCTACAGTGTATTCACTTTTTGAGGACACAAAAATATTTCCGAAACGCCGGTGCAGGTGTTTCTATACCAGAAATTCATGTTGAATCTAATGCCGCAATTTAAATTCCGCGAACACGTATTCTAAAACAGAATTTTCTCGAAAATCATATTGGTCATTTTTTGACCATAAAGGGTGGGCCAGAAGTCCTGACTCGATTTGTATAATAAATGTTTTTGTAATAAAACCCGTCATGGAAAATATGTCTTTGTGATGAAGAGATGCAGTAAAAGAAGCTCCACAAAATGGCTTTTGATTAACCTCGCTAGCATTTCTAGTAATAGAGTTACAGAGTTTGAAATATGTTTGACAAAAAAAAATTTACCGGAAACTCAGCAAAGTATTTATACTTTAACTCCTGTTTATTGGATGCCTTCGAACAAATTCTTTTTCAGATAGAAGCGCCGTCAAGTTCTCTACAAAATTAGACTTAATTTTTAATTTCAAAACTTCAATATAGGAAACTGAACAAATTGTATACGAGGTGAAAAAAATGAACAGTTTATAAATTTAGGATTTTTTTCGCTTCCAACTTTCTTTTCTCCCACCATTTCCGTTAAAAACTTTAGCAAAACTGAGAACTCAATTTGTAGTTAGTACTTTCAAATGTAATCTTACTCGCGAGATATGGCAAAATTTAGTAACACAGATGGACTGCTCAAGACCCAAGTCTCATTAATAGGTTAAAAATCGACAGCCCACGTTTAAGTCAGGAAATCCAGCAAGAAACCGGAAACATGCACGAAATTTGGATCTTGCGGCCACGTGGTGAAGACCAATCATTCTTGATCAATACAAAACAAACCCGATCGAAAAATCTTTTATTTTGATGACGTTATCAAGCTTTCACTGAAATCATCATAACGTTCATCGAGCTCGCGACTAATTTCTCCTTCTTGCCAAGAACACTTTAAAGTCTGTAACTTTCTTACTAGAAGAGTTAGCGAAGTCGGTCACAAGCCATTCTGTAGAACGTCTTTTACTACATATCTCTCTCATAAAGACATATTTCCAACCACGGATTTTACAACACAAAATTTATTATATCAATCGAGTCAGGACTTTTGGTTCACCCTTTATACATTCACATATATAATATAGATAACTTCAATTTCTTCTTCCAGAGAAAAAAAATTTTCCGGACCCCGGTGCAGCTGTCTCTATATGAGAACTTAATGCTGAATCTAATGGTGCAACTCAAAATCCTCGGACACGTACCCTAAAAGGGAGTTTCCGGAAAAATCATATAGGTCATTTTTAACCATATATAGTCACATATATATTATATATGATTTCCTTTTTTTTCTTCACCCTCAACAATTATTTCGGTAGCCCGGTGCAGGTGTTTCTATACCAGAATACCATGCTGAATCTAATCGTGCAACTCAAAATCCCCGGACCTGTATCCTAAGAGACAATTCTCTCTGAAACCATATAAGTCATATATGTATAGATATATTCACATATATATATATCATATGCAAAAATTTTTTTCGCGGGAAAAAATACGCCCGGAACTTTGGTGTAGGAGTTCTTAAGCCAAAATTCGATGCTGAATCTAATGTACCTACTCAAATTAACCGGACATCTTTTCTAAGAGAGATATTTCTCTAAAATCATATGAGTCATATATAACCATTTATATAAATATAACGGGTGCACCAGGTGAAATGAGCCTCTCAGTATTTTGACTATAACTTTTATTCTTTTTGATCTACAAAGCTTATTATTTTTCCAAAAGATGCGCCATCAAATTCTCTACAAAACCATAAGTAAGCTTATTTCTGTAGAAGGTTAAGAAAAAAAATTAAACGAAGATTATTCAAAACATAAAATGTACCCAACTTTCTAAGCTAGCAAATGTC
>JAJEKB010021296.1:0-19817 GCA_022393335.1 Macrotrachela quadricornifera | reverse complement strand
TACATCATAAAATTAAAAATTAAACAAGAAAGGAGGGAAATCCCTCTAAGCTGCGGCAAGAGCAACAAGAAAAAGAAGGAATTTTCATCTTATGCTGAGAACCAAGCAAAAGCAAAAGCAGAGTTCTTGTACCAACCATCACCTTCGCCAGTTCGTCAACCCAATCCTTTCATAACCTAGTCCGATACGCTATTTGTGGTTAATGCTTCACGTCGTGGTGTTATCTCCTTAGCATTATTCTTGTTAAGAGTTTTCTTAAAATTTTCAAACGCTTTGCTTTGTTCAATTAAGTGATGCTGAAGGTTCATCATTTGTTCTTTAATCTTCCCGTCATTGTCTTGGCTTATTGTTGTAATCGGCACTTTGTTTTTGTTAACATCCTTCTCCAGGGCCTGCACCTTTTTAGATACGGCCCCTACTATCCATGCTGCTCCATACTTTCGTAATCCCCGGATTGTTACCATCACAAGCATTCCCCCGACTAATAATAAAAGATATATAAGGGTTTAATCACAAAAATCGACGAAGATTAATCACAATGGAAATGATGATTTGAACCGAGATGAATGTGAAATTAAACCTATATATATATGAAGAATTCAACGATAACAGAAGAACAAGTTAAACAAAGACAGATAACATAGAAGAAACGGCGAACTAGAGAAAGAAAAAGAAAAAAGAAAAATATGATAAGGCTCTAAATAGACTGAGGAAAATTAGACGAATTCAAACTGAATTAACGAATAAATGGCCTAGAACAGACGGTTTAACTCGTGATGTGCTCCAATCAGATTGGTTAATTGAACTTTACGTTGATTTCTTTTTTCAGTCTATTTGAGCCCTAAACGACGGAATGAATGATGAGAAATATATAATTAATTACTTGTGGTTATATTTTAAAGGAATCTAACAAATTAAAGGAAAATGTGAGCATCATGATGAAGGTACAAGGAAAAATTCTTATTAGCTAAATAAATAAAACATATCGTGTAATATTGAATTACTCTTTAAAACATATCAAATGATAAGAAAAAATTTTAATTAATACAGAATTTTCCAAAAAGTTCATATTTGGTATTACCATCAACATATTTGTTCAGCAGAATAATCGGGCTTCTTCATAAGACAAATCGAGTTGTCTTATAAGATAAATCAAAATACTAACAACATAAAAATCTCAATAAAAATAATCGAGTTCTTTTATGAAACAAGTCCAGTTATCTCATGAAATAACTCACCTTGTCTCAAGGATAGCTCGAACACTTAGCTAAGCAAATATCTCAATGAAAATGATGGACTTATCAGATAGAATAATTGGATTATTCTAATTGAAATTGAGGTATTTGCTTGGCTAGTTATTCGAGCTATCTTTGAGGCAAGTCAAGTATCTCATGGGATAACTCGACTTGCCTCTAATTATAAATCGATTATTTGTATCGAGATGTTTGTGTAAGTATACTCTGACTTATCCCATGAGATAATTCGACCCATTTCACAATAACATATGTTGAGAAAGTCAAATCAAACTGTCTTACTGATTTTTTTTCAGCAGCAAGATTCAAGTTATCTCATAGGACAAGTCAACTTATTTGATGTGATAGTTCGAAGTCGTTAGTAAACAGATATGTTAATGAAATGAAACTACTAAGCTCATGTAATGAGAGGAATACCTAAAATTAATATATAATAAGTCTCAAATTTGCATAAAGTGTAATAAAAAGACAAATAATAATAGAAAATTGTATTTTTTTCAAAGACTTAGTCTCTATTTGCGGCAACATTTTTTCGTGCTAAATTCGTTTATGATCAAACGATTTCGTGTGCCTTCCTAATAGAATTGGTATTTTTCCTAAATTTGTTGGATTCCTTTAAAACGTAACCACAAACCCATTTTTAATTGGAACACGCACACTTTGATCAGTTAATGAGGGAAATATTCATTTGCAAACAAAGACTAAATTAGAAGGAGAAAATCACTGATAAATATCACTGATCTAGACATATGCATTCTAGTTTAGCGAGAATATAAATATTGATGTGTATATGAAGATAAAAACCAAAATAAGAGAAGAAAACCATCAGAAAGATCTTCAATTCAACTACAGACATCTTCTGGTAAAAACGTAAAAATTGAGTGATTGATGAACATAAATCCTAAATAAAGGCAAAAATTAATGCCCATTTAGAAAAAAAGGTCAGTGAGTATTTTGTGAATAATCTTGATAAGAACAAGATAGAAAGCTCCCGTTTTCACCATCGGAAAGAGGAAATGAAGATACATCGAATTATGTATCACAGGTTTTTCTGAGATATTTTCTAAAGCTTTTGTTGATCAATTTTCTAAAAAAAAACACCCGCAAAAAAATACCGACTTGCCTATTTCTCTGAGTAGGCATTAGTATTAAATTGAACACGAAGATATTCTGATTGAATGAGTACTAATAGTATTATAGAATATATCAGTGAGAAGCTACAAGTTTTCAAGAATAATAGTAGAGGATGAGAAGTTATTGTTATTTTGTTGCTATTAATAACAATAACAATAAATTCACATACCTACATTATGGTAAAAATAACAACATAAGAACATTTTCTACCTACGTATAGTTTAAGAATATTAAGAACGTTGTACGACAGTACACAATCCGTTCTCGAACGTTTAGCTCTCTATAATACTTTCTTGTTCTTGAAAATTTTGATATATGTAGTTTTTTCGGCAATATATTCTTAAAGATTATGGTAACCATTGATTTCTTCTTAGAATATTTCATCACACTAAGTGGAACACAAGTACATTATCTTCTTCTATGCTCGATCTTATTAATAGTGTTTACTTTAATAAGAACAGCTGAGTAAAAGTACTGGATAGGTTGCGTAATACATCATCTGATGTTATTATCATTGCTCAATTAATAAGTTTTTTGCATTGATACTGATCACTTTGATGGATTATATACATATGATGCTTATTCCAATAATGATTTCATTTCTCAAAAAATGAATAATGAATATTTACAGAGAGATTCAACCAATGTCGATCTACGATCTGTGAGTTCTGTATGCAATATTCGGTTTTAACCATAAAAACAACTAATGGTTTTAAATGATAATATATACACTTAATGCTTACGTTGAATGGATTTAATGAATAGCAGACAGATCACATGTTCTATTGAACTTTGAAGGTACTTGTTAGTTAATGTATTTCCTCATAAATTCACCATATTCACAGCGAGTATATTACTGAAAACGATAACAACAAAGTCGCATGTTACTTCTACCATCATACTTATTTATCTATTTCATTACTAGACAATATTATCGCTAATTTTTATTTATTAAAATCGAAATATTTCTCAATATTGAGTTATTTGAGATCGTATTTTATTTTCTTTTTTGAAATAAACGATAATAAACAAAGATGAAATGATATTGTTGTTATTCTTGTTGTTCAATGTATTTATCATTGTGTCACTTGGATCGTTCACGCATACGTCTTCGTTTACGTTTAAGTCGTCGCATTCGTTTCTTACGCCACTAGAAAAAAAAACAATTTAAAGAGTGAAAGAATTTCATAATTTAAATAAAAACTTACTTTTGCTCTCATAATTGATTAAAATAAACAAGTTATAATTGAATAATATCAAAACAGCTTATTCTTAGACAATCTAGAAGGCACTACAAATTCATTCATAGACAAACAAATATATATATATAATCAAATTGCATTTCCAGAAACTATTAGAAAATGCGAACATAATAACATAACAAAAAAAAATGAATAATCTTGTCTTTATACAAGTACATGAAAACGAAAAAAGAAAAAAAAAACGCTATTTATTTTATATATATATCTTGCCTGATGTATCATAAATATCACTTTGAAAGTGATTGAACATACGTGTAAATACAAACATAACGATATAAATATACATATTAAAGACTAACAACAGACTATGTGACTATATGAAAAACGTGCAACATCCGACTAATCATGAGAGAAAAAAAAGAAAGTGAATGTAACTGAGATATAATTAAATCTGAGCGGGTGCCATCTAAATAACCACAAGTAAATCATAACGCTTGACTTGATGTTTCATATAGAGGAATGTAAAAACTGAAGATATATATATATATACATACACATACAGAAACAAGAAATAAGACATTCTTAATGAAAAATGGTACTGTTCTAATAAGAAAAACAAATAGATAAATATAGATTAAAGATGAGAAGATTTGATTTTATTCTGTTGAAGTCGTATCTGTTGTGTATCTGACGAATTAGACCCTCGTACAAACACTTTGGGTTGTCCTTTTGGTTGTTGTTGTAAAGAAGTAAGTTCAGTGCCAGTTAAAGCTGGAGAAGAAATAGGTTGACGAGAATTATGTAAAGCATGTGGTCGAGGGCCATGAGACTAAAAATAGAAAATTAAGTTTGTTTTCTTTTAAATTCATATAAAAATGAATACATACCCCACGTTTAAGTGAAAGAGATCGAGCAGGTTTGAAACGTGGATTTGATGATGGTGTATGAACAGAACAAATTTTTACAAATATACTCATAAAACCAATAAGACCTAATAGACCCAATACAAAAGCCCACCAATATTCCTAAAACAAAAAAAAGTTTTTTTTATCTTTTTTATTATATATAAATATATTTATAAAATAAAAACCTGAATAAGTTGAGTAATTGTACGAATATTTTCTTCATTAAGTAACATATTTTTCAGACGAGTTAATGGACCTTCAGCATCAACAGCACGACATTTACCAAATACATCACAATAACCAGCTGTTCCAGCACAAGCATGTCCTATTTTAATTAAATATATAATAAATTCAATATCATTAAAACAATAACAAACCAGGTCGATGTTTATAACCAAATCCACTTTTACTATGATTATTTGGCATACGAAGTGCAAGTGTATCAACGCATGAATTTGTTTGATCTATTCAAAATCAAAATATTACTTAGTTCTGTATATTTAAGACAATCCAAAAGTAAAGAAGCTCTACTTTTCTCTGCTATATTATTACTATTCAGCTGATACTATAATAATAGATTTTCGGTAAGAAATATTTTGGTTAAAAATTTTATTAATGGTAGAACATATTAAATGGCTACACGTTGCATTCCAGTTTTCAATCATTTAATTCGTTAAATACGACTACTTATTTTGTATATATGAAATAAGAAAAGAAATGATTCTGTTGGGACAGCGAAATTTGATCGCTCAAAATTTTGTTCCTCTTTAAAAAAAAGATATTCTATGGAAATTGTAGAGCTTTTCACTGTGCATCTCGTGGTATACTTCTTTTTCTAAACACAACTTATTAAGTGATTAAAAATTGAAAGGCAAAATGTAGCCATTTAATGTTTCACCATCAAAAAACAAATTTCCTTAAAATCTTCTATACGAAAATAAGGTATCTGGGTGACTCCTTTTGGATTGTCCTAAGTATTATTAATACTCTTACTATCTAAACAGCCAATGTGACATAAATATTCTCTATCAACACCTCGCTGTCTTAATGGATCTTCAACATTTGGTATTGTTAGTGTACATTCTGTTTTACCAATTAATGTACATATACTTTTATTACATTCCTATAATAAAAAGAATACACATATATATGTATATAAGTTTTTTTTTCGTTTTCAAACCCCTCGATCACATAATTGTGTATGTTGATTACATGGTGTATCAGTTGATTTAAAAAATTGCGTATCATTAAGAGGACATGTTGCTCGAATGCCACTAGAGAAAAAAAATTTTAAAAAAGTAAAAATTGTATTAAATTAAATATTATTTTTAATTTACTCGCATCGAACATCTCCAATACAATCTTGACTAGCTTTATCTTTATGACATATATGCGTAGATGGATGAAATGTACATTGATCTGAACAGCATGGACCTTTAGATGGACTAAATATTAAAAAAAAAGAGATAAAAATAAAAATAAATTATTTAATTAATATTTACCTGCAACGAGCATTTGGTTTTAATTTACAACCTAATTTTGCATCAGAACCACCAGCTGGATAACAGCAATCATCTGTACATTCAGATATAAAACCACAATCACATTCTTCATCATCTTCAACATTACGGTTTCCACAGTATCCAACTTGTGAACATTCTATTTAATTTTTTTTAAAAAAAGTCTTTTCTTTTTATTTGAAAAATAATTTTTTTTTAAATACCGGTTAAACAATTAGTTTTTCCCGCTAATTGATTTTTAATTGAAATAACAACTGGTCCCATTTTTTCCATACTACAATTTGAAAATTTATTATTATTTTCTTCAAGACCAGTTGTTGCTCGTCGATACATTATATAATGACCATAAGTTGCATCACCACCACACTTTTCATCATCATGCTAAATAAATATATAATCTCAATCAAAAAAAACCAATTTCTCTCTATATATATGATATAATATACGAACTTCAGCACCTAGATTGTGTCCAACTTCATGAGCAAACGTTAATTCCGTCATCAATGATGATGTACGTGTATTATGATTAATAACTGTTATCATTCCTGTATTTAGTGTTTTTGTAATACGTTGTCCTTCATAAATATCTTTCGTTGGTTTTTCACAAATTCCACCACGACTATCTAAAATATAATAATTTATTTTTTTTTTGTTATTTTAGAAAATATTCTTTTAATAATAATTATGTACTTGATGCAACACTTCCCATCCATGCTAAACCTAATGTTCCATCACCAAAATCTCGTGCAGCAAATATATATGCTAAACAATATTCAGCAAAATTTTCTGTTGAATGCCATGTTAATAAAACATTTGAATCAAGAAATGAACGACATATATTTGTTTCACTTAAACTTAAATTTCTTTGTCCACAATCATCAGGTGTTATAATCTAAATAATTATCAATATTTTTATTCAATTATACAATAAAGCTATAACAAAAATTAAATATAAACTTTTCATTGAAGATTTATACAGATGTTTGAATATTCGTTTCTTTTATATTTAATCTAAAGAGAAAACTCTTTGGAATAAGACTATCAGAAGTCACTAGTGTATATGAGCAATCTAAAATCCTGCTTTTACCAAAGATCTATTCTACGATAAAAGATCCAATAATCTCATTGAAGCCAGTACCTATCTAGCATTTCGAGTCAAAATACAAAACTCAATTTCCCTAAGGAGAAAGATGACTTTTTTCAAAATCTTCCTAAATCATTAGGATCTTCATAATATACATACTCGAATTCGTTTAATTCTTAATGTAAACCGATATAAAACATCACCATTTGATTCAAATTTTAACGAACGATAAATAGCATTTGCTGCTGTTACTGTTCGATAGAGAAATGTAACAATTGCATGAATAGTTGGTTCTTTTTCCTATATAATAATAAATCAAATAAAACTAATAATTTAAAAAATCAAAAAAAAAACATTCTTCTTACATTAAGACCTTCATTTTTATACACAACATCCCAAAGTGTTGGATCAACACGTATATAAATATAACAACAAGTACGTTCTCGTTCATTATTATTTGTTGTTTGCCGTTTTGATCTTGTATATCGAGATTTAAAATCAAAATCATCATATTTATCTTTCATTAATCGTTCAGTTTCTTCTTTCATTTTTTTTCGTTTTTCATTACTATCAAGTCCACAAAATGATGATGATAATGATGAATCATTATCATTAATAATATACCGTTTTGAACGAAATGAGTTTTTAGAATTATATTTTGTCATATCAACATCAAGTGCATTATAAATAATTGATGGGCCATCATTAATAAGAAGCTTTCGATATTTACGAGTTGGTTCAATATGAAATGTTTCATTTGATAGTTTAATGACTCCATCAAACCAATTTGAATAGAATCCACCACTAACATAAGATGTATCAGGATAATCTAATTAAAATTTTGATATTTTATATAAAAAAATATTTTTTGAATAGAAAAAAAAAAGTTTTTACCTAAAACGTAACCATGATAAAGAATAGAAGAATTTATAGGAATATATGTTGATGAATCAAGATGAATATCAGCATTTGTAGCAAAAAATTCTTTAGTATTTTTTAAAATTAAAGTTATATTTCTAAACAATAAAAAATATACTAATAATAATAATATTTATTTATTTATTTACTTATGATCTAATTCAAGTGTAAGAATACGATCGGGATTATTTTCAATAATTGAACGTTTTCTTCGATGTTTATTTGCTGTTGTTTCATCATGAATTTTATGAATAACATTATAATCTTTTATGCCAAATGATGAAAGATCATTAGCATTAACTAAAATAAATAAACTTACAAAAAAACAATATTAATCAATAAAATTACCTAATAAATTATATTGATCTGACCATAAGATTGCCAAGAAAAATAGAAGAATGAGCGACCAAGGCATTCATTCAGCCGTTATTCTTTCAATATCTAGAATATTATATATAAGTAATAATAAATGTTGATTATTTTCAATATGAATAAACGATTCTTATAAATCGATATACGTTCAAACAATAAATGGAACAGAGGTCATATATACAATTAACAGACAGTAAAAGGACGTGATATCATATACTCTCGATTTCAAGGCATATATGGTTAGCCAGCTGATGAGGATAAAAAGAAAGAAAGAACGAGAAGGAAAAAAAAAGCAAGTAAAATCTTATTTCTAAATAACCAATAAAAAAACAATTTCAAATAAATATAAAAGACAAATTTTATCAATTATAAAATTAGTTAGTCTATGTAATAATTTTTTTTAAATCAAAAATTAACATTATTAAAATTAATCTTATTTAACGCCATCTATATTAATTCTATATTATAAATTTAATTAAAATGGATATTAAAATTTCAAATATTTTTTTAATTATTATTTTAATATTTAAAATTTAATATTAATTATTAATCATAATAAATATAATGATGACGACAACCAGTGAGACAGCTGATCTCTATTTGATCAAATTATTGTCGAATCTAAATGATTTAAAAACCTTCTTCGTCATGTTATTTTCATCTTCATTATATTTTTATTTTATACAAGTTAATGTAGAATAAACAAGTATATAAGATATAATTTGATTATATCAATTAATTTTATTCATTTTTAGATGTCATCAGTATCATTATTTGAACAATTGACTAGCAGTGTGTCACTATCTATGGTGGCCATTGTTTCCCTAGTCACATTAGCTGTTATATTATCTTATACAGTTGCTTGCCGATTTATTTTTTCGTCATCAACGAAATCAAAATCACGTTCTTCTTCAAAACAATCTTCAAATAAAGACAAGAAAATCAAAGAAACAAATACAAAAAAACAACAACAACAGGCTGATACAACATCTTCAACTAAAAAAAAGAGTAATAATAAAACAAAAAAATCTGCATCTGCTGCACCATCACCACCAGTAAAATCTACTGTTACATCATCATCAACAAGTTCACAATCAGAAGAAAGTGAAGATGAAAAAGTAAATCTTGTACAACCAACAAAAAAGGTATTCAATATATATATAAAAAAAAAGAAATTATACAACATTGATATTATTGATTTAGCCAACAACAATAAATAAAACATCAACAGGTAAAAAAGTAGCTACAACCGATGAAAATACTAAATCAACTGTTTCGGCGAATGAAACTAAAACAAAACAACAACAACAACAACAAGCACATGGACGTAATGAAAATGCTGATGTTGATACTAAAAAGAAACAATCAAAACCTGTTGGAACATCTGTACCTAACAAACAACAAACAGCAGGAAAAAGTATTTTAAAATTTTTATTATATAATTATATAAAATCTTTTTTAATCTTTAGATGATACTACCAATAAAGTTAATACAAATACATCAAATAAAAAACAACCAATAGCTACTATTTCTGATGCTAAACGTACATTAGATGATGATAAAGTTGGTAGTGATCAAGAAGATGAAGGTCAATGGGTTACACAAGGAAGTAAACAAGTTAGTAATCGTAATCGAAATAAAGGTAAAAATGAAACATCAAATCAAGAATCAGTACCTGCTGTATCATCAACAAATCGTAAAACAACATCAGAAAAACGAACAGCACCATCAACATCTTCTAATAATATTTCATCATTAACAAATAAAACTGAAGTTAATGTTGATGATTTAATAACATCAACAGCTTCTAATCCATCACCATCACAACCACAAATTCAAGAACCAATTGAAATTTGTCAATTATTATCAACAAGTGAAAATCGTTATACTGCTAGTGATGATTGGTGGAAACAAGCATTAAATAAACAACAAACATTTTCTATTGATGATATTGGCGAATGGCCTGAACGTGAACAAGAAGAACAATATATAACTAATATTAAACGTATTGTACCAATTAAAAATACAATTGATAATAATAATAATAAAACAGCATTAAGTGAAAAAGATATTAATATTGATGGAAATAACGATATTAATAGTTATAAAAATGGAAAAGAAGATGAAGTAAAAATTTTATTAAGAGATAATAAAAAAAAATTATTTTTGTTTTTTTTGTTAATTTTTAGAAAATAAATTTTGATGAACAAACTAATTCATCATCAATTGTCACAGGTAATTAAAATACTAATAAAAAATAATATTAATATTTTATAAAATTTTTTCATAGGTGAAGCATCTCAGTCGAAAAAAAAATCACGAAATACACGTCGACTTTCTTAAATACAAATAAAAAGAGGAATTGAAAAAATTCTCGTTGTTTTTTTTATTTTATCTCCGATTATTTATCTATTTGTTTGTTTTTGAAACTCTTAAAGTACATTGTCTGTCTTTTGTTCGATCAGTTGAAAGATTGAGGATGATTTTTGCACGTTTTTTTAACTGTGTGTATGATTTCTTTTCTTTTCTTTTCTTTTCTTTTTTTTGCCTGTATGTTCGATGGGAAAGGGTCATAGGGTTTAAGGGAAATCATTATGTGTTATTGGGGTGACTGAATGCGTGCAATTTTTATTATATCACTTTTGTTTTTTTTTTTATTTTGTTCTTAGTTAGAACATATTCTTTAACAGTAATTTTATTTATCAGTTTTCTTGTTGTTTTGCTGATGAAGTTGATAAACAAAGGAAACAAAGAGTAGAAAGAAAGAAGGAAAACTAAAATCTTTTTGCTTGATAATTGGACACTTCCGATTTGTTTATGTCTATGATTTCTTTCTTTTCTATTATTGATTTGTTTTTTTTCGTCTATATTACTTATTGTTGTGTTGCTGCTTTTTTTTCTGTCGTCTATCTTTTCATGTTACTAATGGTTCTTGAAAAGAAAACAAAAGAGAAAGATGAAGTTTTTTTGTTTATTCTTAGATGCAATTCTTGTCAATGTTGCTTTATTATAAAACATGTTTGCTTGAGAAAAAAAAAGAATAAAGGATTATGTAGTCAAAAGACGTGATGTAAAAAAAGGAGACAAAGAAAACGAAACTTTGAATATGTGAAACAATGTTGTTTGTATTAGATTGTAAAAATATTAGTGTTGAAATTTATACAAGGTTGCAAAAGATGCTATTTCTGACGAAAATGCTCTGATTTAAAAAAAAAGCGAAAACAACAAATGTTATATTGAATTAAAGCGTGTTGATAATGGGATTTATCTGCAATAAATAGAAATAGTTATGTCAAATTTTTGGAATTGCATTCAAAAAACTTGTCAATGCTGCTCTATTCGAAGCTAAAATGTGCAGCTTATATATTCTGTTCATTGTAAAACTAGATGATTCAACAAAAGAGCTACAAATATTATATGTTGTATTCTGATTTGATGAGGCAGTAGTGTATGAGTATAATTGATATCTACACAATTAATTTACGTTTTGGTCACCATCTCTTAGACTCGTTCTTGTTGCTAGAGAAATGTACTCATTGACCTTTGATCTCGATTCCTATGAGGAAGTTCCATTTAAGAAATCTGTCTTTCTTCTCGTCGCTAGGAAAGGGTACCCTTCGGTTGTCACTCCAGTTACTAATATCTATAATGGAGGATAGGAAGAAATCACACAACTTTGTTTTAAAATTTACTTTATATTTTCTTCCGTAAAATATATGAATCTCACAAAATTTCAAAATTTTTACACCTGATCGCCATAAAAAATATCCTTCATCAAGTAAGTCTAACAAATAAATCCGATCTAAAATGATGCATGTCATAAAATAATATTTGTTTTCAAAGGTTTGATAAATGTAATCAAAAAAGTTCAATTTCAGAATTTCTTTATGGTATAATTATTCTTTGTCTCTGATAGAATATTTTTCTTAACTTCATTTTTGATTTTTATTTCAACATTTTCAAGTCCCATATTAATTATTTTATGATATTCATCATTTTAAATTAGACTTTGTTTTAATAACTTCGGAGAAAAAATTTTTCTATACCAATACGGCAGAAAATTTCAGGAATCTCATGACTTCAATATTGGAAAGTTACCATAATCCTTACTATTTAGTACTAATAAATTCGATCTTCGATGTGCTTTAATGTAGTATAAAAATTATTGTTGTTGTTATTTGAAACCATAGCGTTACCTTCCTAGAAAAACATTTCTGGCAACCCTGTGGATCAATTTAATAAAAAAAGAGGCTTTTTTAAAGCTTCAATTTTATTATTAAATATTTATATAATCTGTACACCAGTCTATGTATAAAAGAAAAAAATTTTCTGTTGAGTATATGTTTCTATCACATTTCCTTCTAGTCATCTATGAAAAGTAATACATTATGTTAGGGATAAAATATTTTAATATATTAAAAAATAGTTAAATTTTTGTTGGATCAAACCAAATATGAAGAGAATAATAAGATTCCCAATATACAAAATTTTTTTTTCTATAAATAAGTTCTTCAATAAATTCTGACCAAGGCATTGATCCATCAGAAGAAGCTAATAATGTAAGACTCCATAAATATTTGTAATGATCAAGAATTGTTTTCATATTATCAATACTTTTTACAGTCATTTCTAAATATTTAATATGATATGGAATAATTTGACAAATATTTTCTATAATAATAATATCATCATTAGAAGAATATGGATGAATTGCGAGTGTATTGAGATTATATGCATATCCAAATAAAATATTGATACTATCAATTGTATTACGAATGAATTTATGATTAAAATCAGGATTAAATGTAATTTTTTCAAGACGAGAAAGATCAACAATTGTTGAGAGATATTGAACACATTCAATTGACCATTCTTGATCTACATCTATAGTTAATTTAGTTACATTGCGAAATAAATAATGATTTGGTACCATGTTCTTAAATTAGAAAAGAAAAAAAAACTTTGTTTTTATAGTTGATTCGGTATACGTATGTAAATAAATTAGGTCAATAATCAAAATTTTGAATATTATCCTTAAAATAATGAGTCATTTATTTCTAAATTATGCTATCAGAAGGGAATAAAAACATACCTTAGTTGTAACAACACCAGCTATTAATTTTGTTAAAGTCAAGTTTATTATACGAACATTATCTGTTATTATGGTATTAACATCCATTGTAATTAAAGTAGAATATGAAATTTTATTTGCATCACATTCATATGTAAAATCAGTAGCACAGATTGGTATCGTGTAGAGCATAACTTGATTGAGATAGTCTATATAATCACAAGTAATAAACCAATGTTTTTCTTCAAGCCAAAATGGTGTTTGAAATCGAGATATAAGTAATTTAATATCTCTAGAATTATAATAAACGTTATATATATTTGTAAAGAAAAATTGAAATTTATGTAAGAGAGGTAAATTTACACGAATAAATTGTTCCCAACGATATCCATCGGCAATAGTATCAAACGAATCTGGTGAACATATGATTTTTAAATAAACTAATGATGGTGTAAGAGATAGAAATGATGTAAGACCAATCATTGACATTTGACTATCGATTAATATTAATGACATTAGTTGTTCATAATAAATAGGAACAGATAATGTAGAAATATTTTCATTAATTTGATGCATTGAACAATGATTTAATACTAATGTTTTTAAATTAGGTGTTTCTCGAAGTATAGTACAATATTGTTTTTGTGTTATATACATTAGTGTAAGATGTTCTAATTTATCTTGAATTGGCCATGACATTTCTTCAATTGCATATGAACCAGTTTTTAGTTCGAGCTTGCAAAGATTAAGACGATTTAGTATTGATGAAAGACATGTTAAAGTTTTATTAGTGGGACAATGTGCTTCTCGCCAATTGATTAATAATGATGTAAGCATTGATGTGATATTCGAATGTAAAATTTTACTTAAATTATCATCATCAATTCCGAGAAGACTCAATGAATGTAATCGAGTAAATTGATTAATATTAAACAGTGAAAGAAATAATTTAATTTGACCCGGTGTCTTATTATTATCTGAAAGTGTCAGTGAGATAATATTTTCGGGTTGAATAAGTCGACAAATACGATAAAAATCACATTTTGACACTGAACTAAAGTCGAGTTGATATCGGTTGTAGGTGTTGAATATGGATCGAAAATGTGTACATACATTAGATAGTGATAGAAAAATTGTTGCTGTATCAAGATAATCAATAATATGATAAAGAATCTCGACAGGTAAGGTCAAAAGAAATGAATTATAGATCATAGACATAATTATTATGATTTTCTTGATTTGTGAAATGATTCATCAACTTTGAAATCTTTATTGATTTTTAAATTCCATTAATGAAAAATTGTCTTTTTTAGTTTGGACCCACACAAGAGTATGCATCATAATATGATTTTATTAAATAATATCTGAAAAACAAATTAATAAATACACGCGTCACCAAAACTAAGCTGAAAAAAAACAAATAAAAGGAAAGATGTCGAAAGAAAAAGCAAGAGAAAAAACAATTTGATCCTGTATATTTCAGGATATTGTGATATATACTAGAATATCTTTCGTACTATTTGTCGTTATTATGAGAAGGAAACTTATCTTAGAGGAAAGAGGAAAAAATGGATGTTTTCCCTTCTTTCCTGTATAAGTCGCACCATTTTTTAATAAACAATGTATATTCCCTAATGCTATTGTTTGAAAATATACTACCAAGTAATTTTTTCATTGTTTTCTCTATGATAATGACAAAACAGAATTAAGAAATTTTTATAAATCAATTTTATACATTAATATTTGGATCACAAATAAAACAAATAATGCTATTGTTTTTGAATGAAATATATTTCGTATGATTGAACTTTTTATCCTGTTTTATGATTCGCATTAAAAACGTGCCAATACAATAGATTCTGTTGCTAGTTTTGCACAACAACCTGTAATTTTGATTGTTTACGTCAATTACGTTTCATCCAATCAATTCTCATTATAACTGTAATAAAATTACAGCAATATACGCTTTCCCGCGTCAATATGTAAGTCTTATTTGACATGAGAGATTTCTTACTCAAATACTTACCTAGGCCAAGCCTTACGACGACCGTATTTTTACCTATACAGCCGTATACATCAACGTTTATTGTCGTGTGATAATGTAAACTACCGTATTTCACCGTATCATAGCACACAATTAACCACCTACGAGAAAATGGCCTTAAAATACCTATTTAAGACTAGTTCCATTGATTGAGATTAAAAATAGCCTACCAAATTTGAAGAGCAGAAAAAGTATTTTTTCTAAAAATCTCACTATTTAGTATAATTACCATCTGCTCTTGGAAAAAGGCCTTTATATACCTTTTTAAGATTGGCTCACTGATTCATATTAAAAACTACTTTATCAAATCCTATAAATAGGAAAGGGTCTTTTTTCTATTTATGTATGCTTTCGGACAGAAGAAAATGAGAATAAGACATCGAGAGAAAACAACTTATTCTTACGCCAATATTTGAGCAAATAATCATCTTTTGAGAAAAACTTCTTTTTTTTTTAAGAGCTGAGTATTTAGTCTAGACAGGTGTGACAATGATAGCGTTTGTGGACTGAGGAATCATGAGTCTATTAGTCGGCGATAGATCTTCACTGTGATTGAATGACATCAAAACTGATAGATTAGTTAGAAAAAGCTTAATTCGTCTGAGATATTCCAAAATCCGAGTTTTAGTCATATTATTTTTCTCTTTATTAAAGATTTTGAGATTTTTAGTATGTATTTATGCAGGCAATTCGATAATTAAGGTGATAGAATGTGGAAATTTTGCCATATTTGTTATGCAGATTTTACTGGAAACTCTGTTATCATTGTACAATGTGATCACTTTATTGAAATCAAAATTTATTACTCAGCTGCTAATACTTTTTACAATAAACTGGTAGAAAAATATTACATTGTGAGTTGATCGGCAATATTAACGACCGTTTACAGAAGTATATGAGAAAAAATAATGCGCATATATCTTACTATTTACAACTGACATTTACGCTAGCTTAGGATAGCATTCGAGAATCGTTTACAGTCACTGTATTTTTACGATAGTCGTAACACACCATAAAGAATCGTACACGATTGCCATAAACAGTCAGCGTAAACAGCTGCTGCTTTCCGTCGTAATTTGTCGGTTACGGCTGTTGACGACTGGACGCGATGAACCTGGGAAAGTAAATATAAAGAAGAAGAAGAGAGAGAGAAAAAAAAAAACAAATTAAAAGTGAAACATGTATGACAACTAGCGATATCATTTATTTTATTATTTTGAATGAATGATGAAATCATTGTCTTTTCTATTTGTTCCCAGCTGTCTCATTAATTTTATGAATGCACATAGTGATAAATGAGGTAAAATAAAATAATGAATAAAAATAGAATAGCGTATGATTCAATTGATTATTTTACTTTGTTTTTAAAAACGAACAGATAAAGTTAAAGTTATTGTTTCTTCTTTCAAATACAATTTCTCTTATGATTCACTCACATCCAGTCGTTGTTGTTTCTTCTCTGTTTCTCTTTTCTTCTTTTTTTCTCATGTATATAAACATGAAACGATATTTAATTACAGTTTATTTTCTGTTCTCGAATATTCACGGATTCATCCAAAACGAGCTCCGAATGCTTTACTGTTTTGAAAAAAGTACCATTTGGCACTTTGCTAAGAAGACAAGTATCTAAATGTACTGTATTTTAGATTTCTGTTAAAAACAATGTCTTCTGCACGATCAGGTAATAAATCATCGAAAAACAATCAACGTAAATTCACATCAAAGAAAATGACGTCGTTATAGGCCGTTTTACGTTAGCTCGTAAAACGATGAAAATAGGACGAAAAACGATGGCCGTTTTTTAGCCGGTTCAAGTCGTAAAAGAAGCCGTCCCCGATGGTCGGAATGATCAACCTGGGAAGAATGAAGTAATTTGGAAAAAAAAATAAACCGTCTTGTTTATGACGCAAATAATTCAAACATATCAAACATCATCAACGAATTATTTGTGGTAAACATAGTGAAAGGATGTGGGCATTTTGCTCGGATTATTATACGTGCTCAATCAGCATCACCACATTATACACAGGTATATGTTTGTTTTGTTCCAGTTATCAATGTATTTATTAATATAGTTGGCGAGTATATTACCAGAAAAACATTAATATCATTTTATCGATCATATAAAGACGACAATAAAGAAATATGGTTCTCGACAATAAAATTTATTGCACATTTAATAAATCAAAATGTCGTATGTATTACTTAAAAGTTAAAAGAATATTTCCTACTTTTCGTTTTGTATTTAGTTACACGAATTTACTGCTTTCGAAATATTAAGTTTTTTACTCAAAAATCCATTCGATGATGATATTGAACTAGCTATTGAATATGCCAAAGGATGCGGACAAAAATTAACTCAGGTTAATCCACATGGATTAAATTCTATATTTGTAATATTTAAAAAAATTACTTAATAAATTTTCATTTAGCGAATATACACGAAATGTGATTCAAATTTTATTTGCTATGCGAGGAGATCATTTTAAAGAAAATTCATCGATTCCTCTTGGTTTTATAGAATTTAGCCAATGAAAATCATCAATATATACATATGGCTACATTCCATATATTTGAACCTAAATCATTATTTGGTATGATTCATATTCAATAAAATATTTTATTTATCCTTCTTCTTTTTATTTAGAAGTATTTAATTATGATAAAAAATATGAAGAACAATATAATGCTATTAGAAGAATGTTTATTCATAAAAGTAGTGATGATAAAAATAAATCAAATTCATCTATTAATAATGATAAAGGTGATAGACAAAATGCTGACGTTGATGGAGAGCAAAGTAAGTTGATTTGTGGTTAGTAAGATTAAATTAAAATGTTTCTTTTGGAAGGAAAACAAGAATTAGTTATTGACAAAACAGAAACAAATTTAGCAGAAATTCATACAAAGGTGTATAACATTATTAGGAAAAGCAATGAGCCTGAAAAGTGCGCAAAAAATTACTTTAATGGCAATTATGTCCTGCACAAGAAGTATGCTTTTGAAATATTCAATTGTTTTTTTTGTATAATTTAAATTTCAGATCGAATTATGTCAAATGATTATTAATTGTTTGGTTGAACATTCAACAGATTCGGAATTGTGTTCTTTAAAACAAGAATATGTTAAATATTTTGAAAAAGTATTTGAAGATGAATGTAAAGTTGTTGATAATATCGAAAATGATAAATTGACGAAGGTTGTCAAATTTGTCTCAGATTTACTTATCCATAATTGTATTACATGTGATGTATATATTCAATTTTAACATTAATTAATATCCATTGCTTTCTTTCTAGCCATTTCGTTGTATTTGTTTTACTGAATTAAAGGCAACATCATTAAGACGTATTTATATTAAAAATTTATTCTTGTCAGTAATCGAATTGCTTAATCAAACTTGACAATTTTGAAAACTCGTAAGTGATCAAAGGTAAAAGAATTAAAGTTAACCGCTTTTTTTTCTATTATAGAACAAGTGATGTTCATCGATAGTTAATTCACGTGGGCATAAATTAATGCAATATCCAGTTAGATATTGCTGGTTGTATTTATTTGATGTACATTTAAAAAAATAGTAGATAAATAAAATAATTATTCAAGAAGAATAAACAATAGTTTCATATAATAAGGTAGAAGACGAGGAAGAAGAAAATGGTGAAGAGACTAATTTTACATAATTTTATTTAATAAAATATTCAAATCTTATTCCATTTTAGAAAGAAAAAGAAGCTGTCATTTATTTTGATAGAATTTGTAATTCATGAATCAAATTTCTATTTTGGATGATGAAAAAATCAAATGAAAAAAAAGGAAATCATCAATACAAACATAAGGAAAAAGAAAACTTCTGAAAAAAATGTTGTTAACGATCAAGTTGGCCTGTTTATGATCAAAAAAAAACAAAACAAATCTATTTTTATGTTCATACATGCTGTTGAAAAAGAACCTGGACAAGGTTTTGCTTATATATGTAATACTTGAAACTTGAATTCAAGTATTCAAGTATTCAGAGATGGGAGGGGGTTAAAACCACACAGGATCGGTTGAGGATTAGAGAGAATGGTGAAAAAGGGTTGAATAGTTGAATAGTTGAACTCAACTTTCAAATTTGATACTATACTGATTCCCTAATGCTATTGTTTGAAAATATACCATCAAGTAATTTTTTTATTGTTTTCTGTATGATGATAACAAAAGAGAATTAAGAAATTCTCATGAATCAATTTTATACATACTAATATTTGGATCACAAGTGAAACAAAGAATGCTATTGTTTTTGAATGAAATATATTTTATATGATTCAATTTTT
>JAJEKB010021293.1:0-33946 GCA_022393335.1 Macrotrachela quadricornifera | reverse complement strand
AACCACCTTAAAAAATGACAAACACTTACTAACCGTAGAATCAAGTATAATTAAATCAGCATTCACAGAATCAAGTATAATGAAAACAATGTTGATAGGCGAAACAAATACACAGACTACGACATTAAGTTCAACTGCAAAAGGTTGGAAATTTTTCTAAATTTTCTTCTGTCAACATATTGCTTCGAACTAACTTCTTTTGTTCTCGTTTTTTCTTGATGTTAGAAACAACATGGCCCAGTGGTGGTCAAACGACAATGGTCGCAGGTAAGTAAAGTTTATTGTTGCTTGTTTATCAGGCAGGTTGTGACTTATTGAGTCTAAGTATTGTTCTAATGACTTCAGTAGTATTTAGATTTAGTTAGGCGTAGAATTTTTCTAAATTAGGCAAATAATCACTCTCGAAATAACCAATTTCAACCGGAACGTTGAAGTTGTTCACCTACATGCTGAGCAATACATAGGTCCACGAAAAATTGAGAATGTAGGTTTCTAGTTTCTGTCATAAAAGACATGAAGCATAAACTCCCTTTAGTCCTTTCAGTCATTTTAGCTCCTTTAGCCCTTTTAGTTCCCTCTAGTCTTTTGAGTTCCTTCAATACCTTTACTCCCTATAGTACTTTTAACTCCTTTAAAATCTTGAGAATGAGGGTGTGGGTGAGCGTATGACTAAGGGACTAAACCGACAAGAGGAACTAAAAGAACTAAAGGTATTAAAACAACTAAAGGAACTTGAGGTATCGAAGGGACTAAAGGGACTAAAAGGACCGAAGGGACCTAAACACACTAAAGGGATTGAAGGGACTATAAGGACCTAAAAGATCTAAAGGCACTAAACGAACTTAAGGGACCAGAAGCGACCAAAAGCACTAGAGGGACTAAAAGAACTTAAGGAACCTCAAGGCACTAAAGCGACTAAAAGGACAAGGATACTTAAAAGAACTAAAGGTGCTGAAGGGAATAAAAGGACTTGACGGACCTAAAGGGACTAAAGGGTGTTTATGCTTCATGCCTTTTTTGAACGAATATAGAAAGGTACAGTTTTAATTTCTCGTGGATCCCTCATAGTAAAATCAGACGATATTAAGAGAATCCGTTTTGCCTCTATTGTTTAGAATAGCAACATATAGGAGTTGAGCTCGTACTACTATTGTGACCGAAGGAGAGTGTAACAAAAATCGTATAGAATAGAGACCAATTTAAATTGCTAAAATCATTTTTATCAAACATCTTTCATTATGAACGCGAGATAAGAGTGCGAGAGAGAACTCTTTTGCACCTTTGAAACCATTGTTTTCTAATTTCACATAATTCTTTAAAATGTTTAGAACCTTTCGATGATTTACTCATATATGAATGAAGCTCGAAAAAGTTTTGGATCTTCGATAAAATCTTTGTAAAACTGTATTCATTCCCACACCTATATATATATGAGACGGTATTGTTTGAACTGGAAAATCATGAAATATATATATCAAACTACTATGTTTTTTCCCACTTATATAGCATAATTTCGAAATCTGCTTATTTTTTCACGTATGATTTTGTTTGAAAGGGAAACAGAAATCTGAGAAAAAAAAATATCGAAAATTCTCAAAATCAAATAAATGAACTACAAACTCGATTGAACGCGCGTCAAAAATTAATATTCTCTTTCTCGTAGAGAAGAGTTTTAGAAACATAAATTGTTTGCTTGCTTGCTTGTATGCCCGCACAAGGTCAAAAAAATATTTTCTTTATTTTTCCACAAATCTTGACCAATGGGCAATCGAGAGTCGAGGAATCGATTAGTAAAGTCAGTTTTCCGTAATTAAAAAAATAATTTTTTTTTCGGTTAGTAAGCACGTGTTTAGGAAAGAAACGATATTTCACAGCTGAACTAAGCATAATACGAAAAAAATAGTTCGTGTGATGAGGTCAAGAAAACATCTATATAGCTCGTCTTATACAGTTAATAAAGGAAGATTGTGCAAGCTTTTGGAAGGTTTCTTTGAATGAAAACTATTTTCAAAGTTGAAGCTTGGGAGCGAAAATGTTGTGAAAAATTGCGTAAGTGACTGATATTAGTTCTTAGTAAATCCTATACAAAGACTGATGAAGTGTGGTTTTTGATAGGAAGATGAAGAATATTATCCAATATTCATCGATAACGAGATTTACTATCTCAATTGTGGAAAATCATAAAAGATGAAAGAGCTGATCGAGTAAAGTACCAATATGATCAATAAAAATATCAATAACATATATATAGGAACGAGGTTAAATATAACATAGAAAGAAAATTCAGTCAATAAGGCTAATCGAGATGAAAAGATATCTCGACATTAACCTTCCACAAATTCGACCTTTTCCTACTCCGAAACTCTATTGAAATGTCTGTGGTCAACCTATCTGAAACACGTAAGTGCCCACACGAGTGTTACTTATCAGATAATATAGCGAAATATGATGAGAACTATTAGTGAACTTTGACTGATCTTTCAAGTTAGAAGTATCGATTTATCAATATACACCGATAGGTTTTGTTCCATAACGACAGTGTAACGGTCTAAAACTAAATCTCAATCAGATTTTCTGAATTAAATAGCATTTATGAGATCTATCAAGGCGAATGGAACAAGGGAATTTATATATATAGCTTAACTTTTTTAGAGTGAATATCTACGAGGTCAAATATTTATAAAACTATTAAAAAACTGAAGTGTATGAAGTACACCTATCATTAGAAAAACTATTGATGGATAATAGAGAATTTCATGGGTTCTAAAGTGAACGATTTGCTTTTCCGGAGGTATAGATTGCAAGAGAAGTTTCAATGATTCTGATTGATTCTATCCGCTCAAGATCGACTGTTTTTACAGTGTCACACTTCTCATTCTCATTCTAATTAGAGACAATAAGCTATGAGAGAAGACTATTATTTTTTTTGATGAAATTATTCATTAAATACTAATGAAAATGACCTTGCGGAACAGAGAAATGAACAAGGTTTTACGGATTAAAGATTGGACAATAAGAACTATTTCTCTTTCACTGGTTTTCATCGATTTAATATTAAAGAAAATATTTTTCTCTTTGTTTTCAGGACACGTCAATCAAAAATGGAAACAAGAAGCAATCACTGTTGCTGGAGGAAATGGAGAGGGTAACCAATTAAATCAACTCTATTCTCCTCAAGGTATCTATATTGATGATGATCATCAATACATTTACATTGCTGACTGGGGGAATCATCGTATTGTTGAATGGAAATTCGATGCAAACAATGGAAAAGTTGTTGCAGGTGGAAATAGAGAAGGAAATCGAATGGATCAATTGTATTATCCAACAGATGTAATTGTTGATAAGAAGAATAATTCTCTTATTACTTGTGATCGATGGAACAGTCGTGTAGTCGAATGGTCTCGTCAAAATGGTACAAAAGAAGGAAAAATAATCATTTCTGACATTGATTGTTTTGGTATCACTATGGATAACAATGAAGATTTCTATGCTTCTGACATAGAGAAGCATGAAGTAAGACGATGGAAAAGAGAAGAAACACGAGGAATTATTGTCGCTGGTGGAAATGGAAAAGGAGATCAGCTTAATCAACTTGATGTTCCTACTTATCTGTTTGTTGATGAAGAACAGTCAGTATATGTGACAGATGATAACAATCATCGTGTGATGAAATGGATGAAAGGAGCAAAAGAAGGTGTGATTGTGGCTGGTGGACAAGGTGTAGGAAGTAGTTTGTCACAATTGACTCATCCTACCGGAGTAATTGTCGATCAGTGGCATAATGTTTATGTGGCTGATCATAATAATCATCGAATAATGTGTTGGTCGAAAGGATCGAAAGAAGCTCATGTGATTGTTGGTGGAAATGGATATGGAAAACAATCAAATCAGTTGAATGGTCCCACAGGTATATCATTCGATCGACAAGGTCATCTTCATGTAGTCGATAAGGATAATCATCGAATACAAAAATTTGAAGTTGATAATGAGTGAAATATAATGTTAACATCTAAATAAAAGAAAACAAGTGAAAATATTATTTTGTCGATAAACATGCGCGCGCGTACAGAGAAATTCTGCAAGTGATATGAAAAGACAGTGGACAAAGCCAATCCGAGAAAGCCTTTACGGACATAATTGCTCTTTCGCTCACAAGTAGAGAATCTCCATATAAAATAAAAGAAAGGAAAAGAAAAAGAGAACTTACCCCAAAAAACATAGATTGTTGAATATTTCGGAAAGAATGAATCTAAAACAAAAAAAGAAAATATACTGTTCAATGAAAAGTGGGGCCCCGAATAATAATGAGTATGATCGATCAATTTATGGTCGAAGACAACAAACAATTGTCTGATGAAGAGATGTCATTAATAGATATAAAGTCTTTTTGATAGGCGTCTTTACATAAATGAATCAGTCGAGACGAAATGTATATACTAATCAATTAAATGATAGTATCATCGTCGATAATTTTTGTTTATTGAGAAAACATATTCTAGTATAACGATGATAAACAATACTAAAAGCGAAGCACATAAAAAAATGTTCGTGCTTTTTTCGGAAGTATCATCGATAACCATAATGAATTGAAAACAGTTTTTCATGATGAATTAATAAATCGAACATATTTTGATATTGGTCATGATGGCTGAGTTTTTCGATGGCATATTGTGCGTTAACGTTCGTCGATTATTGATAAATTTGATTTATTGTCTATAAGAGGTTGGATCATTCTTAATTTCCATGATATAGCTTTTGATGGAGAATCAGAAGAAATTTTCCTTGATGATCTATTGTAGTGGAGGCTGCGATTATTTCGTCGGTCAGTCAGACTGACCACTCGATAGATTAACGAACTGAGAAGGAACGAAGACATGAAAAGAGAAGAAGAATAAAGAAAGAGAATATGGGTGGAATGCTTCTAATCTCAGCATGTATACTGATTTGCTTAGTACGTTTAGAATTGTTGAAAAGAATTTTGATGACTTCTCTTTGTCTCACCCTCACCCTTAACAAGACGATATACTGTCACATTGAATCTGAAGAAAAAAAGCAATAATTCCAGTATTAGTTTTTTTTCCAAATAGCTGTATCCTAACTTGTGTTCGATTCTGTGTGCAATGTTGTTTTTCTCGTTAGAATTTGAAAAAAAGAATTATTTGTTGCTCATTTTTTCTGAACCAAAGAAAATGAAAAGCAAGATAAAAGAGAAACGAAAAGAATTAAGTGAGACAAGTTTATATAAGAGCAAAATTCACTGTTTTAACTTGAAAATATGTGTCACTTTACGCTTTGTTGTAAGTAACCAGCTCAAAGACTTCTTGCCTAATAATGTTTGATTCAATTCTTGTTTATATGTAGTTCAAGGCAGAACGTAAACGATGAAACCAAGAACTTGTGGAGCATACGAAAACAGATAAGTGACGATTAATGTATGAGACTGCCAGCTGGTTAATTCAGTACATGCCAAAGTGAACGCAAGAATAATTTGAGGTAAAGCAGATAAAATAATAATGATCGGTATAATATAGAGTTCTTTCTGAATATGAAATTGTTTGATCAGCATTTGATAAAAGGTTATCTTTCCAACAGTTGTCTTGACCCGACTACTTTCAGCTGAAATAATCAGAAGAGTAATCACAATAACTTGTATGATGAATGGTAAGAGATAATGAATAATAGTCGATACACGATTATAAGTAGAGATTAACTCTGTATTAAAGTTTGTTACACAGATTGATAAACCAGTTGAAAAATGTTGAACAGTTGTATAATGGATGATATCATGTATGTGCATAGCAACGACACAGAGCAATATGATAATGCTGATTCCGATAGCCAGTGAAGGTTTTTTTAAAGTAACTGAAGTTGGAAATAAAATGAGAAAAAATCGATCTAATGTTACGCAACTTGTTAACCAATAAGTTGATCTTGTAAATACAAAAAAAAAGATAAGAACTTATTTTACATGATTCTATATTTATAATTCCAAAAGTAATTTGAATAAATTTGATAAGTAAAAATAATAAAGACAATTGGTTGAGACAACTAATTATAAATAAATAATTACCCGCTCCAAACTTGCGAGGTATTGGCCGTTTGAATGTCATAAATGAACAAAGATTATTGAACAAACCAAATATGAATAACAAAATGACAATTAATAAATAGACAATCTTTACTTCTTTTGAAATATTAACAAGCATTGATTCGAGAGTAAAACCTAATGCTTCCATATTAAATTCACATTGATGGCCATGATGACATCGTGGACATAAACATATAAAATTCTTATCATCATTTATATTACCTTTGACACATTTACCGTTCACAAAACATTTCGTACAATGATCAATCTCAATATTGTGCATGAAACAATCTACACGATAATGATCCCATTGACAAATACAAAGATAATCAATATCATAGAAACAGAAACGTGTTGAATCATTTTGACAAATTAAATGATATTTAAAGATATCAGGTATCTTTGATAATTCATCTGTAAAAACTTTTAATAATGAAGAAGCAAGTGGACAATGTTGTGGAATAGAAGAAATATTAATTGATGATGTATTTGGTTGAAGATAAAAAATAAAATATTTAAATTGAATTGAATCATAATGTGCTTTAAGAATACCAAGAATTGGTGCAATAATACTACCATGAGCATAAGAAATTGAAGATGGAAATCCTTGACTTACTTGTTGATGTCGAAGGATAAGTTGAAGTGTTTCAATCTCAACATCATAATATTGTATTGAACTTGCACGTGGATATTCAATAATGATACTCAGATTTAATTGAACATAAATACCCAGTTTTTCATTTTGACATTGGTCACCATAAAAGAGTTCAGAACAAATACATACAAATGGATGACTATCCAATAAATCATAAGTATAAAAACAAGTTCCATTATTCAAACATGGATTTGAATTACATTGTTCAAATTTGAAATAACAACGTGGACCAAAATATTCGAGGAGACAGATACAAAAAGGTTTATCTTCATTATTAATTATATGTTTATGTGATTGACAAAATGAATTAGGTGAACAATAGAAGTCGCAAACTTCATTATATTTCGAACAATCTTTTCAATCCAAGTTGGAAAACTTAACACAGTGGATAATCGAAATGATGGTAAAAAATCAAAATAAATTGGATATTGCCATGAACCTATTATGATTGGAATACTTAAATTGTTATATAATAAATAACAATCAAAATGAACTGAATATGGATGAGTATTTTCAATATCAATTCGATTCAAAAATCGGCCTTTTTTATGTTCCAACATGTCATCTGAACGTGAATAAAGCAAATAAAATTTCTGTTTGATGTAATTGTCTCTTTCAAAGATTGGATTTGAATGAAATTCATAATCATCGATAATAATTTCATTGAAGACAAACTTAACTTTTATTTTGAACAATGTTGGCATTGTCATAGACAATTTATAACTTATTGTTGATAATGAAGGCCATGTAGTAAGATTGAGATGTGTAATGATGGTAATTCGATCACTGAAGAATTGACATTTAGAACCAAAATAGGCTGGTGGACAGAAATATACCAGAGTTTTATTTTGGATAACAGTTACGCCTTTATTACACCAGAAAGAATATGCTACATCTGAATTTTGCAGATCCTTTTTCGTTTCGTTAAAACTTGATAATAATGATTGTGGGAATGTTGAAAATATTTTTATAGATGATTGAACTGGTGGATATATTTGTTGATCAAAAATGATATGATTATCTTTTACCAAAGTTTTACTTCGGCGATAAATTGTTTGTTTCCCAAAATTTTTTGGTGCGCACCAATACTCATCTTCACCATAGTCACAATCACGTTTGTTATCATATCGTCCGTTTAGTACACATCGACTATCAGAAATGCAAACAGCATCGGTAGATTTTGAACAATTTAAAAGGTGATAATATCGTTGAGGACAAAGTATTTTTGCACATTCTGCAAAGGGCTGATAACAAGCATCTGGATAGTACCGGCTTTCATTACGACATTGAAAAGAAAAACCAAACATTTCTCTGTGCTTTCCTTCAAATGTATTTTTTTCATCATAAGCATTGTAACAATCTTCTATTTCATCTCCAATTTTTGAATAAGGTATACATGGACGATTTTGATTTACATCTGAAGGATTCGAAACATTTGAGAGTAGACAAGGAAATTCTTTCTCTATATTGCAAAATTTGGAGAACGGAAGATTTGAGTAACGTCGAAAACATTCTTTCCCACTTTCATTTAGACCTTTAATTTGTTGATTATGTAAAGACCATTGATGAATTCCAAATATTGCTTCTTCATCTGAGGCATCAACACAGTCCCATTCTCCATCACATATCCAATCTAATGGAATGCATTGTCCTGTTTGGCATTGATATTGATCTTGATGACAATCTTGAGGGTGAGGGTGTGGGTGGGGTGGGTGAGGGTGAGTTAGATAAAGCTAACCGTGACCGGTTTCGTCCTTGCTTAAGGGGCTCATTAGGTAGCAATGATTATGTATATTAATCCACCTGATTCAGAGATCTCAGAATAATTATTTGTTCGATATGGTGTGTTTTGATTTGGTAGTGAAGACAATATAAGAATAGGTGTTTTCATATTGTGAGTGAGTTAAGTATTCTAGGAGGCGTTTCGATACTGTATCAGTGTTTGAATGCTATTGTTTGTTACTTTTTGCAACAAAGAAAGAGATTCAGCTTTTATGATTTTATCTTGGTTTTTGACGGTTAATGCAGTGAATAGTAGTTTGGTTTTTTAGATTCGTGTAAGTGGTATTTTTGGTGATGTGTTGAGGATGCTTAGTTTGTCTTTTGATATGTCTTTAATTGTGATTGATTTTCTTTTTTTTTATGTTTTGAAGAGTATTGTATGGCTCTGATGGTAGGTTTATTAATATGTGTTTTTATTGATATTGAGAAAGGAACGTTTGTGTTACCTTTATGGAGCTAATGTTGAAGTCACTTCGTGCAGTGACTATAGGTATGAAGGTGTTGTTTAGTCTGACGGATTGAATAGGATTCTTTTTTGCAAGTGATGTTATTTCAGTGTGTATGAAAGACGATAAAGAGTATGATTGTTAAACTTTGGCCTGTAATGTATGGTATTATGTAAGAACAATGACTAAAGTGTCGGGAAAATTAGTTCTTTTTTTGTAGGATGAAGTGTCCTTGTTTCACGTATCTGTTTTATTTCAAAGTTAAACTAAAAGAAAGCAGTAACAAAAAAAAAGTGGAATTTTTCATAGGAAAAGAATTTTAAATAAGTAGTATCAGTATGTTTTGTTAATGTAGTTTCTTCTTTTTATTAATTTTTTTTCTTCATCTTTAATTCTTTCGTGGTGGTGTTAAAGAGTGACCTGCATTGTTTTCATTTCGAGTATCTTGAATAGGTTGACTTTGGTGATGTGTTTGATTATCATCTGCATCGCCATCATCGTCGCTTTTGTTTTGTGATTCCGTACTATTTTGAATTGTCGTCCGATTATCGGTGTTCGGTATTGACATTTGACCAGCAAGATTAAATATAATTTTGTTCGTTATTGTTAAATTGACATGCTTTGGTCGAGTTTTCATGTCATTTAGAAAATCTATCAATAGAAAATATGATTTTATTTTCGCAGAATTGAAACTTATGATTTTTGTTTGTTCTCTATCGTCGGGTTTTACTTACAAATATTGTTTTGAATGATTGGTGCATGATTGTTGATGTAATTTCCAGTTTCTCGTTGATTGTTAGCCATTAAATATATACGCAGATAGATAAATCTAGAATAGAAAAGAGAAATTGTTAGAGATTTGTCAGTGTAATGTAGTTTTTTTTTTGGGTCATTTAAAACTAATTAAAGTGCGACTGATATCTGAAGAATAGGTAAAGTGCAATCCATTAGGTAGAAATATTAATTTTACCACAACATATATTTTGATTAATGTTCCACGAGAGTTGCAATGGAAGAACTAAAAGCAATCGAAGTTGAACTATAGGAGTCTTTAGTGACAAGTTCCGCCTGTAAATATTCCTGTTCAATCTCTTTGTTCTGTTAATAATTAGGTGATTTTATGAAAGAAGTGTCTTTTATATCAAAATGGTTCGATAGATAAACGAATTTGTTTGTTTTCAGTATCGAGATCCATGAAAATAATATATATAGTGAACAAAAACAAAAGCACAATGAATAACTTTTAGAACAATAACAAAGAGTTCAAAAATTTTCCTAAAATTTCAGAAGAACAAAGCAAACATATTTTTCAGAAAGAAAATTATTCGATCAATTGATCTAATGTTATTTTAAATCAGTTTCGAGTAGTTGGTGGATTAATAACGATTACAGCACTGAATAAACGTGAATCGTCTTCGTCAAGACTTTATCGAAGTACTCGACAATGTAAATAATGTCGATTTGGTTGTCGCATATAGTCACAAAGCATATCTTCCATTTTATCAAATAATTCATCTACTATTTGCTCTTCTGCACTTCTTGATTGCATCGAACTATATGATCCTGAAGAGATAAATGAAACTAGTTGTAATGATATTATTGTAGTATTATTACTACCATGAATAGATAATTGTTGTTGACTATTATTTTGAGCTGTTGATGTTGGTGGTGTAAGCACATTCCATGTTTGACTTAAACCATGATAATTATTATTTTGTTGACTATTTTGATGAGCCATAGATGAAATATTTTTGTTCAGAAGATCTAGATATGTGAGTAAACTGATTATTCTTTAGTTTAAACAATTGTCCTTACGATTTAGATGAAGATTTTTTAAAAATTATGAATATATAAAATATGAATAACTCTTATGAAGCAACTATGCTAAATCTACAATAGAAGAATATGATTTTTCCAAAGTAATTTACTAATGATATATCTCTATATAAGTTTTAATAAAATACAATACAAAATATTTATCGGTCAAAAGAATAAAGTACAACAAATAACAATATATTCGAGAAATTATTGTAGTCCAGTTTAACGACGTCGACGTACTAATTCTTTTGTTAAATTATCGTTATTTCGATTTCCAATAATAAGTCTTGTATTGTAAACCGGAGTTTTTTGAAATATTTGAGTCCATAATCGATGAATATCTTTTTTATATGTTGAAAGTCTTCCTTCATGTGTATAATGAATAATGAGATTAGTAGTATGTTTTGATTCTTTATTAAGTTGTGCCTTAACTAGAGGATCAGTCACTTCCTCTTTAGAATTGTGTTCAAATGTTTTTGCTATTTGTGAAGCTATGTGATATTCTTGAATACTTGGTTGATTCAATAATTGACGACGTATAGTAGTAAAATCATTTTCATTATTGATTAATGGTAAAACAGATGATATTGAGAGATATTTTGTAAGAAATTTTTTAAATCGACTATGAATAAATCTTGGTGAATAGCTATGATAAGAAAATAAGAGATTAAATATTAGATTGATAAAAAAAAATAAGTAAAAGAAAATTTACCCATTATAAAGTAACATAAGTTTGATTGTACGTCGTTCTTCATTGAAAATTCTTAATGTCGATGAATAACGAATAGCTCGTAGAAGAGCACCATTAACAATATTTATAAAACTATGTTGAGAATGGTCAGATTTAAATGGTACAACATATGGTTCAGCTGCTTCTTTATGATAGACTGATGTGATCAAATCACCATTGTTATTTTCAATAAACACATCCAGAAATGATACACTTTTGCCAATTTGACGAACTAATTTAATATTTGGATGAAAATTATTCGCTTGATCTAGTATTTGATTAGTTTTATCTAATGTTTCATTTGAAGTAAAGAAAATATCATCAATATATCTAAGAGTAATATGAGATAAAATAAATACTACTTCATTAATAAATTATACATACCGACCATAAATTTCATTAGATGCTTGTTGTCGTTGAACAAGTTTTTGTTCCCATTTCCACATGAATATATTAGCTAAAGTTAAAGTAAATGCTGAACCCATTGCACCACCAAGAATTTGCCTATAGAATTTCTTTTCATAGATAAAAACATTTTCCGTAAGAACAATACGAGCTAATTTTCGGATAGCATCAATTGGAATACCTTTCACTTTATGATAACCATGTTGAAGAAGAAATTCTGTTAAAATATTTAATGACTCTTCTTGTGGTAACATTGTATATAAATCTGTAATATCAAATGTACATAGATAAGTTGTCGATTTCAAATAACCATTTTCGACATATGTTTGAAGACGACGAATTAAATCAACACCATCAATAATTGTTGTTTTACGAACATGTTTATCAAATAATGGTCGAAGTAACTGATCTAAAAACTTTGATATTCCAGTTGTTGGTGTATTCGTTGATGAGACAATCGGTCTTAATGGTGTTCCTTCCTATTCGAGAAGAAGAAAAGGTAATGTGAAAAGAGATAAAAGTAGAAAAGATATTATTCAAAAATTACCTTATGTGGTTTTGGAATAAAATATAAGTAAGCTAATGCAACTTTATCTCGTTTGGGTAACATTTTATCAAATTGCCATGCTAGAATTTGTTTCTTTGAACGAAGTTCATTAAGTAAATGTATAACTTTATCAAATACTTGAAATAATGGATCATTTGTTAATTCAATATAAACTTGAGTTTTTGCTCGATAAGCTTCAGCTTTCTTATCATAATCTTTTACATGACCAATATGAAAGATACCACTTTTATCTGTTACACGTAGAATATATGTTCCTTTCTTTAATCTCTGTTGAATTGATTTCATTAATTTTAATTCTTTTCGAACACGATATACCGGGTGTCCCAAAATGTTTGCAACACTTTGTATTTTGCGTAGATTTCGGCTCATATAAATGATAGAATCTTAATTTTTTTTTCCAAAGATGCGCCTTGAAATGCTCTACAAAAAATGGTGAAACAAGTTCCTCCTAACATATTCTGATAATCTTTTCCAAATTAAAAATGAAACATTACATTTTAGTGCTACTTCCCACTGAATGTAGACTGATAAAAATGTTTGGAGAACCTTTAGATTTTGTAAGAAGAATTTTGGTCATACAGTTTTTGTAGAGCTTTTGACAACGCATCTTTTAATAGAAAACCCAAGGGGCTATCATATTTCGGAACAGAGATACGCAGAAAATAAGAAAAAGTCTTTCTAAAATTTTTATTATTGTAAATACAGTGAGAAATAGCATTATATGGATTTTTTTCATATTGAACAGGAAAAAAATCTATCAAAACAAGGCAATAAGGATCTCTTCTTGTCAGTTTTGTAGAGCGATTGAAGGCGCATCTTTGAAAAAAAAATCAAGATTCTGTCATTTATTTAAGCAGAGATATTCAAAAACCAAACTGTGTTTCAAATATTTTCGAATACTTCGTGGCAGCATCACGCAGCACTTCACTTTTAACTGACTAGAAAAATCATCAGAGCAAATCGATAGGAATTTCTCCGTGCAGCTTTTGTAGCGCTTTCGACGGCACAACTTTTGGAAAAAAAATAAAGATTTTATCATTTGTCCATCCTAAGATAAACAAAAAACAAAACAATTATTTTTGTAGTCCTAATACAGTGGGAAATAGCACTAAAATGTAATGTTTCATTTTTAGTTTGGAAAAGATTATCAGAATATGTTAGGAGGAACTTGTTTCACCATTTTTTGTAGAGCGTTTCAAGGCGCATCTTTGGAAAAAAAAATTAAGATTCTATCATTTATATGAGCCGAAATCTAAGCAAAATACAAAGTGTTGCAAACATTTTGGGACACCCGGTATTTGAAGATAAGATAATGGAGCCATATATTTTTCATAAAGATATGTGGCTAATTGTTCAGAAAATTGTTTAATTACTGTTGATGTGCTAGACATATAATGAACACGTACAAGATAAGGTACAATCACATCGAGAATTCGATTAAATTCTTTTTCGATTTGTTTCTCTCGATATTTAAAAGAATGAAGATAACTTTGATTTGGCCTAATATAATTAGGTCCTATTCAAAATGAACAAAACAATATTTACAATAAAATATCTCATATAATTGATACAATGTCGTTTTGAAACTTACCATTATGTGAAAGATAATCTAATTGATGAGAATTCAGAGACACTTTCGGTATATCGACAATTATTTGTGGATAAACATCTATAATTCGTTTTGATGATGATACTGAAGAACGACGACGACGACGATGACGTATTAATTTGGCATGAAAACACGATTCTTTAAATCGGATTTGACGTAATAATATGTTTGTATAATGAGTTAAATATGTTTCAACAAAATGTAATAATATTTCCATTTGAGATTGATAATCTGAACAAATTGGATCTAGAATTTGTAATTGAAGTGTTGTGAAATCTTCTTGATATGAATCTTCATATTGTCGAATTTTCATTTCATATTCTTCTAATTTAATATCAAGCATTTGACGTTTTAATTCTTGTGTGAGTTTATTGCGTTTATTCACACATTGTTCTTGATTACTAGAATTAATTTTACTCCAATCGAGTGATTTTGGTAATTTGTGACATAAAATTCTTTGTTCAAACATTGTTAAATGTTCCAAGAGTTTCAGTTGTTTCTAACGAATAGTTGTCAAACGATTGATTATTTCAAACTA
Organism: Macrotrachela quadricornifera; assembly: GCA_022393335.1. NCBI lineage: Eukaryota > Metazoa > Rotifera > Eurotatoria > Philodinida > Philodinidae > Macrotrachela > Macrotrachela quadricornifera. Next base: position 19,304 of record JAJEKB010021293.1, on the reverse strand, counting down.
GAAAAAGAAGAGAAAAATAAATTATTTGAATGTTGAAAAATTTAACTTCTAATTAATACTTGTTCTGAAGTTAAATAGTAGCATGATAACTGTTTAAATAAGTGTTTTTCAAAGATATTATCTTTGAATTGATTTACTTGATAATGAATTTTTCTTAAAAGATCAAAATGATGTAAACGAACAAATTCTTTTAGCGTTTTATCAACGATTTCTAAAGAAGAGGATAATGTTGATGGACAAGATGAGATTTGTGTTGATAATTCCATAGAATATTGTTCAATTTTATTTTGTAATAATATGAGATAATCTTCAAGATATTTTTGAATGACATCATATTTATTGGATTGTAATTTCTTGAGAATATCATCCTTTCAAAATAGTTGAAACTTACTAGTACATAGAAAGGGAAAACCATGTGTTTTATACTTACAGACCAAATTTGATATTTGAAACCTTGATCGAAATACGTTTGATATAAATATCGGATCTGATCAAGACAAAATTGTTGGTCAAATAGTCGAAGTCTTGATAATATAAAATTTTGTTCTTGACTTTTCTTTATTGGATAACTCAGTTGAAGACGTAATGAATATAGAAGTAATTTTCGTGGCATTTTTAAATATTTGGATGGTTTACAAAAAGTCAATCCAACTTGATTAGATTGTCTCCGATTATTTTCATCGAATAGTATTTGTTCATTTTTTGTGTTCTTCGCTTTGTTCGATGTTTCTTTGTCAGATATCAATAATTGACTCATTGATTTTATAGAACGTTTAACTAGATTTTGTTTTGATGCATTTCTTTTTCGTTTACTTAATGGTTTAGTTTGTTCAAGAATTATTTGACCATTTGAGAATTGTTCAGATATTGTATAGTTGGTTTTTCTTCGAATTAAAAATGCAATTTCTTCTGGATTTAACCCTTGCGGGACCGGCTTATTTTGAGAATAAATTAAAACATACAGATTTTTTAACTTTTAGAAAATGATTTATTTTTCTCAAATTGATTAAAATCTGAATATCAGAAAGCTTTCAAAGTATGATATTCTTTGAAACAGTTGGGATTACATAGTGGTACATCACAGTCGGGACAATAAAATCTTGTAGCGCTTCGTTTTTTTTTCTCGCTTGACTGTATGACGGCAGACAAAACCGCGTTTTTGAACATTGTTTACTGGAATAAAAGCGATGAAATGACGAGCAGTAAGGCGTAGTGGAATTTCGGTTGATGGTCTTCCTCTCATTTGTGGCCGTTTTGATCCGTATTCTTCAATAAGTTCTGGAGCAAGTTGAAGACGAAACTCTGAAAGTTCGAGACTTATTTCGTTTTTCATCTTGAACATGGCATAAGAGTTCTGCACAGTGATATCAAATAAATGAAAAAACAATTTTTTGTACCATTTCACTGTTTTCTGTAGACATTCCAAGAAACTATTTTGCATATCTACTTGATCCACAGCTGTCATATTTTTGTTGTATTGTATAATACAAAGAGGTTTCTAGATTTTTCGACCTGTATCTCTGTCGTTTTTTTCAGTTTCCACCATGACAGGTTCATGCAACGTGGTAAGCATGTACACCTCTCTTTTGTCCATCCGTTTGACTGCCAACAGCTCACCAGTAGTCTGATAAGCTTGTTGTCCTTTTGAAAGTTCTCCAAATGATGGCATTCCACTTCTGTTTTTTCTTCAGATAATTTTTCGACAGTGTTAGTACTACTGAACCCGGTATCCCAACCTCAGGATGATTGTCGATGTCTGTTTCTGTTCCGGTGTAAACGATGAAGTTCAGAATGAATTTCGTATAACAATCACATAACATGAAGAGCTTCACGCCAAAACGGTTTCTTTTCGACGGAATGTATTGTTTGAAACTGAGGCGACCTTTCCATAGCATTAGGCTTTCATCAATGCACAAGTTTTCCCATGGAATTACTGCTTTTTCGAATTTTTTTCTCAAATTTTTGACGATTGGTTCAATCTTTCGGAGCTTGCCTTCTTCTTCTATGTTACTGTCAGCAAAATGGAGATACCGAAGTATAGAAAGGCACCTGTTTCTTGTAAAAAGTTCTCCAAAAGTTGGTGTTGTGATCAGCTTATCCGTTGACCAATAATCTTTTTTGCGATTCTTTTGATTCAATCCCATCAAAATTGTAGTGGCAAAAAAAATATACAACTCTTCCACATTCGTATCATACCGAGGTGCAGTTTTTTCGACAATCAGAGTTGCATTTTGTTGTTGATATTTGTTGGTTTCTTCAACAATTTTCTGCATTAGTTCGTCGTCGAAAAATGCTCGATATAGTCAGATGGTTTGTTTCCTCCTATTTTGAATTTTGTGTTGACTCCTGATGCTCTATCGGAAAATTCTAAGTCCTTGAGGTCGAATCCAGATGAACACCATCTTCTAGGAGCATGTCTTTTTCGAGTATTTGAAGCTGGAAGGTTATTTTCTTCATCTTCTTGGTCATCCGTTGAGGACAGATCCAAATCGTCAAAAAAACTTTCTAATTCTGATTCAGATTCACTAGAACTTTCGTCGAATTCGATTTGATTAAGCGTCCTTTTTGTTGAAGTTGCCTTATAAAGAATGAAACTGATGGAGCACGAACTGTAAATTCGTAAGTAACTGTAACCAGAACAGCGCAGATATATATACATGCATATGGGGTAAGAGAGAGAGTGATAGAAAGAATATTGTCGAAGATTCCAGAAAGAGAACATCGAAAGATACATCATGACGTCATGTCAGTCACAGAGAGAGAAAAGGAAAAATATGTGTATAAAATAAAAGAAGGAACAATATGTGACCTTTATGACTATATAGGTCATGACACGAATATGTAGAAGAAACAGTCTCAATTTTTACTTCAAAAAGATGTCAAAAAAATTCGAATTCAAACGCTTTAGATCAAGTGAAATTCCAATGACATTTGAAAATGTCACCGATCCTGAAAGGGTTAAAGAAAACAAAAAAGAAGTTCTACGTAGTACAAAGTATAATTTCCCAAAGACTCAAGAACAGCTGCAACTCGTTTCTTCATACTGTTCATCAAGTTCACAGCGAGCCCTTGAGCATTGCTGATGGTCAGCTAGCAACTTTGATCTGAAGAAGAGCCCACACATTTTCAATCGAATTCATGCCTGAACCCATTGAAAACCAAAGAAGTATTGTAATATCATGGGCAGACTTCCAGCTCTTAGTGCAATTAGAGCGGTGCTTCGAATTATTATCTTCCAGAAGAATTGAGTCTTGACTTTCTCGGAAATGATTGCTAGTTGCCAGAAGCAAAGAATATTAATAAATCTTCTTGTAAGGGAAAATACTATCCAGCTTGTAAGAAAAGCAGACGATCTTGCCGGAGCCATATGTGGATAGGCAGCGTCAAATATTCATCTAGAGTACATATTTTACGGTGCGATAAACTTTTTGTTGTCCTGAAAGCTGCCAGAGAAGTATTTGAGTTGAATGCAGAAGAAACTTTGTTTCGTCACTTATCATCATTCGATTTCAGTCCTGCTTCGACATCGATCTTGTCTAGTTCAAGCACTGATGGTGATGACGTTGTGTCAATAGAAGCTTTGCATATTTGAGACTAGCTTCCACGAGTCGGTGACGGACGATTCGCCTGTCTTTCAATACGATATTCATTATGAACTCATCATCTCCCTTGTACATGATCTGCTTGAGTTCCGATCTCGGGCGATCAAGAAGGTATGTCTTCTTCCATCGCTTGAGCAACCGAAGGGTCGTTGGTAAACTGTACTTTACTACTTTCGTGATTTTTGTTAACTCACTAAGTACGGAATTATTATTTTGAAAAAATCGAAAGTTTTCAAAACTTCAAGTCAATCTTTGTTTTTTAGGGGACAAACAGTAATCATCCGTATAGGTAAATGCTCTCAAACTCACCAATACCGTAAACATAAATAACCATATATTTCATTTCATATAATAATAAATGTAATGTAGTTTTATGAATACTATTCAGAGTCAGAAGTTTCAGGACGAGAATTTTCATTGGTCATAGTCAAATAGTTAACCCTTTATCCCTCAATGTCCATCCGACGGATTACTTAAAAAAATATTTGATTCTATCGCTCCGTCTCTGAAATATTGAGTTCACAAAGTCGATCATTTTGAAAAAATTCAAATTTTTTAAACAAAATATGCTCTATCTACGGACAAGGAAAATCCTTCGCGCCTGCTGAGTGATACAGACTTACCAAAACGGCTACTAGTGAGTTAGATATGTTCTGAAAGCATCACAGTAATTTAGCGGTGTACAGAAAATAAGACACAAAATGGACCATGTTTTCAGTATTGGGCAGATGAAGCACAATTAAGGGCAATGTGTATGTGTGCTTTGTAGACCTTGTCATATGAGAAGTTGAAATAAAATTTATCATTAATTGAATCTCTTCAGCAGTTATTTTATGAATGAAAGAAAGACAGATGTTTATTGAAAAATACATGTGAACAAAATGTGCTCTTTTAAAATAGATTTTCTGCCTTCAATTCTTCCTCTTCTCGATTTTTTCGATATAATGGAATATATGTTAGTTTTGCGTCATCGATGCCATCATCCAAGAAAAACAATATCTGGACTTGTCAAGTAGTTTAATCTCTCTTCTCTATCCTATGGTCACCACAGTAACCAAACCATCGTACACACGAAATAGGGCACCCACTGGATACGCCTACGCCATTCATATACTCGAGAGGCTAATAATTCATTTGTATGATCATTTTATCACTAGCTCTGCTGGAAGCGCTGTGGTGGAGGATAAAGAGTTGACCTGAGTTTCAGACAGTAGAGGTTTCTAAGTCGAAATATCGAAAAAATTACAAAGAAACAATTGGAACCAATCAAGACACATTTTTCTCTACGTAGCTATCATCTCGTTACGATTGCCGACTCACTAGTGCTGCATGACACTTGCCTGCCAGTGTCATTCAAAAGTCATTAGTCTCAGTGAACTTAAAAGATAGGAAATGAGACTTTCACTGAGAATAGCTCCAACACTATACTTTTTGATGATGTCTAATTTATACTAAGACATCATATATCCGTTGAAGTTATCTTCCCTAAGCCAAAAAGTAGCATTTATTGAGGTCTAATGAGCTAAAAAGAGTGCTTGCGATTAATTTTGCATTAGGATTGTCTATGACTCCTAGGCTTCTTGAATGAAAAGACGTGTTGTATTGATGGTACGGCTATAATCGGTGATTGTTGATTGGAATAATTGACTAAGACTGATATCTAATTAAGCTTTGAAATCAATTCCGACGAGTAAATTGGAAGTGATAAAGGATCGCTGGGCAAAACGACGAAGAGCATCATCTACTGTAATGTTAGCCAGCTGACATAAGATCAACAGTTGTGGAAATTGAAAGGCACCTTGACTGCGCCAATCAAAAGGCAAGTAACTCAAGTATGAAAGAACCATGAGCACCTTAAATCAAGAATCATTGACAAAATCACTTGAGCACACTTGATGAAAAATCGGAGACAACGAAGTAAATGTATGATAAGGAATTGTCATGTTTGAACAAGGACATCGGAGTGTATTCAGATACAAGACTTGCAAATTGTTGTAGGTGGTCAACGATGGACTTGATACAGTCACTGTCCTTGTTTGAGTACTCAGAGATTTGAATAGGATACGAATGATAAAAAAACCTAATGACACTAAGAGAGAGAAATAAATATATTAACTAAGACGTCTTTTCAGATTTAGCAGTGTCACATATTCAGGAAATCGAGAACGCAGGAGATGCAAAGAGAGATGAGGATTATATAGAAAAGTACTTTATATGTAAAGCACTTTTGTATATACATCATCTCCATTTACATCTCCTGTATATTTGATTTTCTAGATAAGTGACATTTGTTCTCAAGTTGTAGTGAAGCTGCTAGTGGGATCTATTTTTCTGGAATTTATTGGAATTTTTTATTAAATAAAGAATTTCATTAGTCTAAATTTATTTTCAACTCTCACAAGCCTCCTTATAGAAATAAATCCTGGAATCTACCTGAAAGATTTCTATAAGTCTCAATAAAGAAATAAATCTCGAAAAAATAAGTCCTGAAAACTGCTGGACTTCCGTGATTTTCGGAATCAAAATAAAATTAAACAGGAATTTTGTGAACCCATTGAAAGTCATTGAAGCTCTATATACGACTCATGGGTGTCTCGAAATTTTCGAATTTGCTTTTTCCTTCATTATCCATGCTTTAAGACTTCAATGTATTGGAAAACATATTAGAATAGATATTTGTGAACAATATGATTGCTCAAACTCTGTAAAGATGAGGTCTTTATTGAGTGTTTGTAAAGCAAGCACGACGAGCTAGAATTTTTTGAGTAGATGCTAATCGTATTAACATCTTTTATTGATGTCTGTTTTTTTCTCGTTGGTAAATATTAGAAAATGATGCATTCAATTATAAAAATAGATGATATGGATCACTATAAAATTAATTGACTTACAAAATGAGATTGTAATTGAAGTTTTTTATAGGATGAAACGAAAAATTTTCAAAAAGTATCTCATGAGGCCGGATAGTTCGGCTTGTTTCGTTCTGTTTCATTTCATGCAAAGTTCTGTTCGATATTCTAATTACGATTTCGTTCATTCTCTGTGATTTACACAGGGAGAGGCTCTAAAATTGACTCATTGTATTATATATAAAGTACTTTTTGCCTTCAGTGCGCGGAGACTATTATCTTCTTTAAAGAAGATGTCCAAGATCAGCTCCATATAAGGTGCTGGCAATTCAAATTTCGAGTAAAATTTTGTTTTGCCAATTTATTAACATGGTTAGATAGAGCTCATCGAGTTACTATCTGAAAAAAATGACATAGTTTGTAAGACATGGGCGGTGTAGGATCATTTTCTTTCATTTAGCATCACTTCTGACTTCCAAAAATATTTTAATCAAAACTCTTACGAAGGTTCGATAATAAAAAGCAATTTTGAACTGACTCGAAAGTTGAAATGGATGAATCAATCGAGTCTATTATGAGACAGGTCTTGATTGTCTCGAAAGAGTATCTTCCAAAGACATCAACTCATCATAAGATTGACCGGTCCCCGATTCTCCTTTCTTTTTTATAACCCAGACTAATCTTTTGCAAGTAAACATTACAAAAACTTCAATACATGCTTGATATTTTACTATTTCTCGGTATGCTTCATGTTCTGCAATGTCTTCAACATTTCTCGACCAAATTCGATCATTTTAATAATTTGGCCTATGGATAGTCCAGACATAAAACTCATCAAATGGTGCTAGATGGAGAAAATCTTCTTCAGTCCATTCTTTTAACCAGTCACACAGCCATAATCGATCTGATGTATGAGTTTCAGATTGTAAAGGTTTTGGAATAACATGAAATGGTTTTAATCTTCTCTATGACGGCAGTGATTCATTTTTTTTCGAGTAACATATTCTTTCTGCTTTTCTGTAATTTCCTTTGCTACCACAGAACAGCTTTTTCTTTGTTGACCACTTGCTTTACGAATGATATCTTGGCCAGCTTCTGGTAATTTAAGTTTAGCACGAGCATTTGAATAATCAGCAAAACATTGATCATAGGACTTCTCCCATCACTCTGAGACAAATCGAGCTGTTCAGTGAATTTTATCCGCAATCCATTGTCTATTGATACATGTCGTGCCAGCCACTTCAAATCATTTTTGTTATAAAATATGTCGATGAGAAAACTAACTTTTATATTGCGTCGCAAACTACTGAAATTTTCTCTCCACTGTAACTTTCGAACAGAAGAAAAATGAAAAATCTTTGAAATAGATACTACCACGAGGAGCCGACAACAGAACTCAAGAAAATCATTTAATTCTTCTGAGTCATGGCTATACCATGTAATCGTCAGACTAATTACCTTTCGTTTCGACATAGCAAATTCTTCGTTTTCAATGTGTTACAACTTATTATACATGTCTTACAACGCGTTTTTTTCACGGAAATTCCGTCGCTTTTAAGACTTTGATATATGAAAGGTCTCCAAAGTTGTACTATTTAGCATTTCTAAAACCGTTTTTCACGGGCTTTTTTTTTGGTATAAAACTCATCATATCTACTATTTGAAATTATGGCGTTGCCCCCCTTAAATAATATTTTTTCCAACTCTGTACATATTACTGATGTATTTATTAGAAATTATATATAATCAATCTTATTTGCAAAACGTGTAGCAAAAAACTCTGATAATGTCATGAAAATATTCAAATGATATTTTCAATTTTAGACCTAATAGATCATCGATGAACAAAATTTGATATCTCAACAAAGAAATGAGCTTGTTCAAAACCAGACAGAATTTTTTTTGGTATACATAAACTAGTTATAATGAAGTAAAAAGAATCATTTAAACATATGCTTATAATGAGTTGATGTCTTTCGAAGATACTCTTTCGAGACTATCAAGACCTGTCTCATAATATATTCGGTTAATTTTTGGAAGTCAGAAGTAATGCTAAATGAAAGAAAATGATCCTACACTGCTCATGTCTTACAAGCTATGTCATTTTTTGCAGATAGTAACTCGATGAGCTCTATCTAACCATGTTAATAAATTGACAGAACAAAATTTCACTCGAAATTCGAATACCGGCACTTGTAAACAGTTTTTAGTGATAAAATCCTTCTTTTGTATTCAGAGAGAATTTTACAAAATAAACACTCTCTTTTATTGTCAACAACATAAATGATTTCTTCATTAGAACTGAAATAACTGTGAAACAAAGTTATCTAGAGAAATGTATTTTTAGCCATTCAAAAGCGACGTGCAAATGATATACAATAACATAAATTTAGATGGATCAAGGAAGGATTCGGGTGGTTATGAAGCAATTATCTTCTAAACAGTCATCTTTTGGTGACTAACGATATGTTGAATTTCAGATCCAAATTGTCTTTTATACACAGTGTAAACAAAGTTCTGTCATTCTCCGTCATTTGTAGAGTTTTATCTTCAGCTGTATAGATGTCATAATATTCTCTTAACAGTCTGTTATTTAGCCTGCTGATCATGTTCAGTATGAGATGAGCCTCGACTAGAGGTGTGACAGGTCGATTCTAGCTCTAATTGCAGAAACTTTTGAGCAGTTCTTCTCAAAAGAACTGAACTGAATGAAGAATTATTTTACGGAAAGAAAATAGTCTAAACAGCCTTTTTGTCCAAAAAATTAGCTGAACTTATGAACTTGAAGTATTACAGACCTGATCTACACCGAAATAATCTGCCATGTTGAACATTATAATGACTTTTATCTTTTTGTAGAAAACAATCAGAGATTATTAGAAGAAGATTTTCGAAAAGTTGCGTTGTTCTCTTTCTTTCCTATAGATGCACTGCAAAACACTTATTTTTGTATAACTTCTAGAAATCCATATTACTTTCTAGATGAAATCAAGCATCACAATAATATTTAGCATGATTAATCACCTTAGTCTAGCGTCATTTCATGTTGATCAATGGTCAACAAGTTGAAGAATAGTGCTCTGAGGAGAAATATTGCAGCATTCTCATGCCTGAAGACCGATTTCTGAAAGTTGTGGAAAATGATGGAAATTTTTCTGACGGTCGTACAATAACTACTAGGGCTTTTACCTGATCTAGTTAATCTTTTGTTATTTAATGCTCCTATAATTCGCTTTCGAAATGTGAAAACTGTATTTCACTATCTTCCTACGTTATGAACTTATTCAAATTGTAAGCGAATACACATATTTCTGATTTCAGTAATGACAGAGGCTTTTGCACTGAAAAACAACCATACCCGAGAGCAAGGTCAAATAGACGCGCGTGATGATGTGCTGTTGCCTGATACTGTTTGCTGTTCGATCATCGGCCAATTTGAACAAGTTTAATTGTTTTACCCATAGAGTGAATTTTCGAATACATGTCACATTATGCACTATAAATCAAAATATGAATCAGATTTAAGGTGAGAGTTTTTTTGTTGTAAACAAAAGATACCGGGATTAATATTAGTGTTTGTTGAACGACGTTTGAGCTTCGATACGATATTGATCAAGAAAGATGCGCTCAAACGAAGTATGATTGTGAGACCACCATACAAGCCAAGTAAGAAAATGATTGCATAGACAAAGTTGGCTTGGTCCGTTGCCATGTACGTACAGAATGAGGAAGCACATTCAGTGAAATATTGTGAATAGTTGATCATTCTTCAATGAAAAGATTTGCTAAATGATCCTTCACAGAAATATTTCGTCGGCTTGAAGCTAGCGCAGAACTTGTACAGTTCAAGTTCATCTAGACAAAGAGAATTTGGAAGGTAAATAAGATTATGTTATACATACTTGATCAAGAGCTGGAAAGTAGTCGAGCAAAAGTTCAAGACATTTGACATTGTACAGACAATCGAGTGTACTTAGAAGAAGAGCTTCGAATGGAGTACATGCTACAAAGAAACCGCTGACCATACCAGAAGCATTCATTTGGATAACTCCCCCAGAAATCATAAAATATTGATAAGTATTATCTTCATCGTTCAACAGTGAGTAGAAACCAGCTGGAATGGATGGATTATTAAAGTTACAGATACCATCTAAATCGCCGAAGATGCTCGCTACATGCGGCTCTACAGAATACTGTTCATCCACTAATGTTACTAAAACCATCGCATTTGTACTAAATGCAGAAACTAAATTGTTCAATTTAGTTATCATTTGGAGAAAGTTCAGGGTTGAGATGACTTGAATAGGTATGTTATCCTGGATAAATTCAACAGTCTCCATGACTTGGGATCGAACTTGATCTTCTGCAAGGAGTTGGACAGTGATGAGTTGATCGTTGCCAAGATCAGCTAAAGCTTGAGAGACAGTGTCTTGAGCAAGCGAACAAAGTCTGGCCAAAAGTCCGAACTGAATGGAAAGAAAGACAATAACAACAATAATGATTTCTAACGAGATCATTCAAAATAGAATGAGTGATGCATCATAGTCATTTCTTATCGACTCCTATCAATTTCTTTTTAATGCTGAACATCTTTATACTTTTTATATTTGTTTTTTCAGAATAGTTCAGTTTTTGATGGTCTTATGGATCGTTTTTTGATAAGATTATCATTGAGAAGTATTTTGACAACGATGATTTGAGTTTTATTTTCGTGACGCAAAGTTCTTATGTGACTAATCGCTTATGGGTGAGACTGTTCGTATCACATCAGCTATGCTCCCGCTAAACAAACACTTCGGACTGCCGATTTTGATTCTTTTGGGATAGAAGGTTTAAAAACCATCAAAGAATTAGAAGACCAGAAATGTACTAAGATCATGGCTTAAAAGAAACATCAAAGTACTAACTAGAACAGCCGCTAAATAGAAAAACACTGTGGATGGCATTCATTGACTACATGATGTAAAAGTGATAGAACCGAGAATCTGCATACTGTTTTTGTTACTTACATATCAAAATCTGTATAGTGGAAATTGAGAATCAAACTTTCCAACTCCTTCTCTCACTCTTACAAATACCTTCAAGATTAGAGGTCTCCTTTGAAAATGTTTGAAAGCGCACAGAATACTCTAGAGACTTTGGGAAACCTACAAGAACTGACAGAATCTTTTCGAAAACACTTCTTCAAAACTATTTGTGATACATGATAATGTATTATGATGCTTTATCAGCAGCCGAACCAATATGAATAAGCATTTAATTAGATACTTATATACACACAAAATAATCCATACCACTATAATCAACACAGGTTCTTTACGCCAGTCAGTTTTTTATCGGGTGAAAAGTCAAAGCTCGAAGTTTAATATTAGACTTTTGGAGTCACGAGATGGGGAATTGACAGTTTAGGACAAAACAACAGAATTTATTAAATTTTGGACACATTTCTCAATCTAGATTTCAATTGGATGTGTATTATGGATGAAAGACTGCATTGTACAAAATAGGTTGCATGCTCTGTTGCACCCCTTAAGGTAGACCAAACTAAAACCAGCTCTTTCCTTATCAATAGTGCTTTTACATGTCACATGCCATTAACGTTGACTGAAAAATTTTGCTTCATTAGGACGTGGAAGAACTGCAGAGGATATTCCTAAAAATATTGGATCTCTTCCCGATCCGAGAATTTTCATTATTAAATAATTTCTTAATTAATCCACGTATTTTTATATTATACTGTATAAAAAAATGTTTGCTAATTTAAATGATGTAAAAAACAATTGGTTAGCTTCTAAAACGGAGGAATAATCAGCGTTAGCTTAATGTACTAACGAGGACATCGCCCCAACTGATTCCGAGATTTTGAATCTAGCTTTTGGCTTTAAGAGGGTTTGAAGCGGCTAGAAACATCAAATATGTCACGCTGATCAAAAACATCAGTGTCACAGGTCTTAGAAATGCAATACTCAAATGCAAGATGAGTTCTCTCCATATATGGATTTTAGAGCTCAAACCAAGTTTCTGAACCTCTTCTCACATAGATTAGCCTCTAAGAGGTGCAAAAAAGCATTTTTTTGGTATGTCACTATTCAAGCTTTGCCAGAATCTTGGTGAATACTGGTTATTGAAAATATTCACCAGTTCGTAACAGCGAAATACGAGTAGGATGAGGGTAGGTTAAGTGTAGATATCACTCTTTGTGGTGCTATCATTGCACTGGATACTTTTAAACTTAAGTGAAATTGTAAGAGAAAACTGCAAACTACGAACAAAAATACTATAATTCTCTAAGTCCTCGTAATTCATTTTTCCTGGTTATCAACAAGTAACGCTCGTCGCTACGACTCGCTTAACCCTCGACTGAATTCTAGTTATCATTTTCTCTTACTAATCGCTCGATTCTGCTCTGATAACTATGCTAGATACATGTTTATGTATACGGATTGCTGGTGACGACTATTCTATAAGATGCAATCTTTAAACTTTCTGTTAAGACTTTCGTATGGTAGCGTGAAGTATAGGTCGCAGTCGACCATCATTATCTCTGCTTCACTCCACTCTCAACTTCTCCGTTTTTTGTATTAAGTCAACATAAATCAATGTAATGTCTCATTTTCTTGCTCAAAAAAATCGTTTACAGCTTACATAAAAATCAAAGCAAATATAAGAAAATCGCGATTAGTCGCTCCCATGCTGAGGTCTGTATTCACATAGATGCATTGTCTTGTGTTCAGAACCAAATTCATTAAAGTTGCACTGACTCAAAACAATTATAGGATCTGCAGTGGAAGGACTCTCTATAGGACAGTCAAAGAAAAACAAGTAAAGGCAAATAGATCTAAGAATAAGCGCATCATATCTAAGTTTATGAAAACATCGCTGCGAAATCCTAATTATTTTTTTTTGCAAATAATGAATATTGAGACGCATCATTTCCTCAAAATCTGATTCAAGGAACAATAAAATTACAAAATACTAATCATCTTAAAGCTCCAATTCTTAAAATCTGATTGGATGAAAGCTAGTTTTTGGAAACCATTTCACTGCCTGAAGTTTCAAATAGATAGTCTAACTGGTTAAAAGTCCGATGTGAAAAGTTTGCCATTAATTGAGTTTCCAGACTCAAGAATTTGATTGAATGAAAGCCATATACTGAAAATAACTGAGCAGTGATCTTTGAGCCAATATTCTTTTGGCCCGGTAACAAGCAAGCTTATTTTACTTTATCCACTTCTCTCTTCGTCGAGAATATATACCAGTCTTCGTTTCTACACTACTCTTGCTATTTATTTAAAAAGACATCACATTTTAAAAGTCGAAGACAAAAAAATTTTGTCTTCATAATTATAATAATAGAGATCAAATTCTATGTTTAAAGATTATTATTATGCAGTCATTATGTAAGACAAGACTTGAAAATACTCACACATAACGTAGTATTGATAAATTCCAACAAAGTCATTTTCTCCTACAAGCTGAACATGAATATACCGTATGGGTAAAGTGATATTCTCTTTTGCATCCAATTTTTTTTTGAAACAAATTCATATTATCCACGACTCTCATTATTAGTGAATCACATTAAGCTGCATGTTGTCTTGTTTCTTACTTTTCAAAGTTGAGTTTCGGCTACAATGATTCATTTGTTACCTTCGATTCTTTGCTCATACCTAGTGCCTAAAAGCTACCAGAGAACAACTAGAAGAATCTGGACAACTATTATCAACTTCGTACGATAATCTCCGAATCAGCACTGCAATGAAAATCTCCTCATTAGAATATCATTATTTTCTTAAGAAAAACCATTTTTTTAGCAAAAAAACATTTGCAAAAATTCAAAAAATAATAGTACTATCGATTCCCCGACCTCAAAGATCTTTGGCCAAATATTGTTGGGCATCGACTTGTTTTTAAACTTGTGATTCTTACATACATTTTTCATATGACCGTCCTTTTAGTCGAGAGAATATCTATGACAATCTTGAATCGGCTCGAACAACCCCATGTTTCAGCCTTACAATAGTGGCAATAATGAAAACTCAATGAGCTATTTCTCTAGTCCCCTCCCCATTCTCCTGTTTCTTCACTATTTTATTGTTTCAACATCAGGATGTTCGAGGCAAATTATGGCACAAGTAGCGCTTATCTGACGGATTCGTTGACCTTTTTCTGAAAGACAATACCATTTGATTATCAGTGAAAATAATTTTGAGTTTATTTACATTATACTTCAGAGTCATTTTGGTCGCGTTAAATTTGAAAAGTTGGCAACCACACTTTAGGAATGGCCGCTTTATAGAAACATTTTTATTTGTAATTCATATACAAATGATAGTTGTCATTATAATTGATTTTTTTTTGAAAAAACCGTGATTTATTATACCCATTTTGAAGACTACCACTACGCAGAAATTTTTACACGATAATTCCAACATGTTATTATCTGACTACTAAATCAAACAAATATCTTTGAGAGTTCTTGAAACAGCAGTGGACTCGAACCTTTCTTTTGGTATCATTACCATAGTTCCGGAACTATTGGAACTTTTCCATTCTCTTCCTGTATTAGATAGCTTTATTTAAGACGAAGAAATTTGTCAGATATACCCTGAAGCCGACAGTAAGAATAAGACATGATGGTGAGGTGTGAGAAGATAAGAGTAAGAGTGACGGTGTTCATTAAAAACTTCGTTTTTTGTTGTATCTTATAATAGTTCCAATAGATCTAGGACTATGGCAAAGATACTAAAACATTGTTCCGTAGCCAGTCCTCATGTGTACAGTCCTACTACGCCAAACTTCTAATACTACATTATTTTAGTTCAGAAACCAAGTCGCATATCTATTTATCAAACGCCTGAGCTTTCTGTTTTTGCACTTACGGTAAACATATTAAACGAATGTCTAGTCGTTTCCATATATAGTTTACATTTCTGTCTATCATTTCTCATATCAGAATTGTAATGCGTACAAAAAGTTATTTAACCGTAATCTATTGATTTACAATCGAACATTTTCGACACTTAACTAGCATCGTGTAATTTATATCACAGTTTTCAACTCCTTGTCCATTTCAATAGAATACTAAGGTACCGTATTCATTCTTGAACTAATACCAATTAGGCTTGCCGGAAAATCAATCTAAATCACCTGAGACTCATTTAAAAACTATGTTTTAAAATAACCTTCTCAGTCAACGTCTAGCCTTTCCCATATTCAACGCCACTGTATCGTTTAATATTATTTCAGCTGTGAAATAAATAGATGCATCTCCTTTAAATTCCTCTCAACAAATGGCTTGGCACTTATTAATACGGTCATTAAGAAGAAATTGAAAGAAGAACTATTTAAAAACTGCTACGAATAGTGTACTCTATATTGCAACCTAAGAAAGATCTTCATCTATTTTGAATGTTATTTTACGACTGACGTCCATGAAGACTCGGTAACAAAATCATAAATAGTCACTTCATCTTTTTCCGTATTTCTCATATAGAGATATAAAATTTAGTATTTGTGTGTTGTCCATATAGACATAAAAAAACGATATTTTTCCAATAGAATCAAAATAGAAATATACAAACTTACATTTCTACATTGTTTATATAAAAATTTAAAAACAAATTGTCTCTATAGTATATATAGAAATATGAACAAGAGATTTTATCTCTTCAGTCCTGCACATCTGATGAAATCTTATAAAGGACCAATTTTTTTCTAAGAAAGCCGTTTTTTATTAAAAAAGTAGTTCAGAAAAATTTTTACGACGAATCACACCAATAGATTATCTCGACCTCAAAAGGCTTTTGACTAAACTTTCTTAAAAAAAACGTTATCTTTTTAGAAAATGTTTTTTTGCAAAACTATCCAAAATTGATGATGGCGTTGGGCTGCTTCACCAAAAGCCTGTGGGTCAAACCTTTTCAAAAAAATTATTTTTTTTTAAAAAAGCCCACTTTTTTCTTAAAAAATGTTTTGCCGTAGGATCGTAAAAAACTAATGCTACCATTAGATTCCCTGATCCCAAAAACTTTCTGACCAAGATTTTTAGGAAATGTTAAAAGGTATTTTCATTGGTCTAGCTGTTGCTGCTTTTTACTTGATTAGGACAGTTAGATAGACAAACTTTAAGCATTTTACCTGGCATATTCAAACGCCATATAACCCTTTTACACAGAAAAGGGCATATCTATGACAAACTTAAATCGACCCCAACTACCCCATGTTTTACCTTTACAATAGTGGCAATATTAACGGCCCAATTATCGGTTTCTATAACCTACTTGCCACTATAGAACTTGACGACTTATTGGTTGGGATACTCTATACGATTTGAACACGTTTTGGTAGTCCGAAGTATCTCATCGACGGCTGATTGTTAAACGAGATAGGATTAGTACGGATCTATTCTCCGCAATATTTGTTCGAGCTTTCAGTCTGATAGAAAGTTCCGCTATAGTACAGGGAAAAAATTAGTTAAAAAACTGATGGATGCGATTCCATTCTTGGACCCCGAAAATCTTTGGTCACACTCTGTAAAATATAATAGGAAATGAGTACTTATGGGTATTCGTATATAGTAATGGTTGAAGCCCAGTGGGCGCATACATATACATAGGACGTATATGACCATGTTCTTTTGATTCCGACAAACAAACGCATTTTAGGTTTTTTCGTATCACCCTCCTTCCAATGGAGGAAACAAATCATTTTTCTTCATATGATCCTCTCTACAAACGAGGGAACACGACGTTTTTTTGACCTTTGAACCCATTTTATGTGATGTTTTTTCGACCCTGACACAAACCCATAGACAGACAGAGAGAAACTATTTTTTTCATATGACCCTCACTACAGTCGAAGGAATATACAAAAAAATGTTTATAACCATTTTAAATTTCTGATAATAAAATTTACGATTTATAAAGCGCCGTATTTTGGACTAAACAGTGGTTTGAATGCGTTTTATTTCGAGCTCACATATTTTCGCTAGAACTTAAACGCATTTTTGTTGAATAAGAATGTGTTTCTAATAGAGAGGAACACGTTTCTAATCGATAAGAATCTATCCTGAGACAAGGCGTTTGAACATGTTCAATGCTAATCACATTCTATGACTGTGAAAATGAGTTCTTTGAGGAACGAATTTGAACAGTTCAAAAAACGAACTCGTTTTCACAAATTTAGAACTTGTTTGTGGTGTTTAATAAGAATGCAATCTTGGTTTAGAACAACTCGTTCTTCCAGAATGCATTCGAACACATTCAATAGTAGCTCACTACTAAGTGAGAGAAATCGATTCTGAAACTAGAATGCAGCTGATTAGAGCTAAGATTGACATATGAACATTGTTGTTGATGATGCGCCTCTATGTTTTTTCAAAAAATCATCTCGATTACAAGTCCACGTATACTCTCCTCCTCTTCTTTGCAACGGCACGACCCGTCATTGATATCTCTTAATCTCTTTCTTTACCTCTCCCTTATGATGCGTACCATAGTGTATTGTTATCACTCTTTAGACTTCACGACTCGATGGTCGAAAAGTTTGCTTGAGTTTTTCGTGAGGATGAGCCACCCTCACCCTCAAGAGTCAGTCATAGTCCTGTGAACAATGTTGAAACGTCAATATCGTCTTAAGAACTGTTTTAGTCATTTCGAAGTTCGATTAGAATGAAACTATTGTTAAGATATCGAATGAATCAGAGTCTACTTTCACATTACATATAAATAGGAAATTCAACTTATAATAAATAAGTGCAATATAAGCTGATAGTATTCTATTGGACTGATAATGCCAAGATCTCTCAATCGAATTTAAGAAAAGGAAACGGAAAATGCTGCGTTTCATTACTAGAAGGGCGCTGTCGTGGAGATTCTTTTTTTTATAAACATCTTTCATGGGGCGATTCACGACTTGCATCTTAAGTAGGATATACCTATAAGTTGATATATTCGGATGAATCAAAAAAAACAGAACGTGCATTTTTGATTGCAGATCTCAAGTTTGAGTGATTTCAATTGTGCTGAACGAAAATACTTAGATAGTTCAAACATCTTATTTTCTAATTCCAGAATTTTAATCTAATTCAATTTTATTCTATGTCAATGACGAGAACGATTGTCTGATAACAGACTCTGACTCACCTGAGCGCTAGCCGTGTTTCGAAAATCAAACGGTAAAAACATACTTCCATTTGGCATGTAGAGTGCTTCAATCCATTGTTGACTGATGAAAACACTCGAACAAACAGGATGAAATGAGATATGATTGGAAACACAGATGTTATATGGAACAGTGATTATTGAGCATGGAAACGAGAGTGTTTCACCATGTTCAAGAAGAAGATGGTTGAAGAGAGATGGAGTGATATTCAAGACGTTAACTGCTCGACTTTGTGGACTCAACAAGTCGACGAGGAAAAGAATATAAAGAGTCCCTAGAAGCAAAAACAACATCGTGACAAATATCTTTTCAATTCTTTGAGATATTGAAATTCCTCAATTCTAGTTATTCGTTGCTACGTTAGATTCTTGTAAAAAACTTGATATTAATGCGTTTTCAAGTTAAAAGAAGTATATAGTTTGCTGGAACATGCATGCAAAGGTACGGGTCATTTAAAGATGTATATAAATACAGTCAAAAAGCGATGACACAAACGTGATTTTCTTGTTCTACTTATGCATCTCGCATAACTGTCACTTTCTTTGAACTGGATTTGTCCTAGATTCTTAACACACATACTTTCTCAAATTTTCATCTCTTTTCTGGTTTCCCTCCTCCCCCACTCTGAAAAAAAAGGAGTTTTACAGAACTGTTTTTGGTTCTGCAGCGTATGCAGAGCCATTTTTGG
>JAJEKB010021286.1:0-35615 GCA_022393335.1 Macrotrachela quadricornifera | reverse complement strand
AATACTAATTTTTATTTACCGGGTTCTCCTGGATAACCTGGTTCACCTTTGCTGCCTTTCAAACCATCACGACCACCACAAACACCATCAAGACCTAAGAAAGATATTAATCTTAGTTATGAATCTTTTTTTTTGTATTATCAATAAAACTTACCTCGGTCACCTTTATTGCCTTTCATACCAGCAATACCTTGGAAACCGGGTGCACCTTGACTACCTGGTGGTCCTTGAGCTAAAATAACCGCAAAATGCTATTTAAAATATTAATTTATAAAGAAATACATACGTCCTTGGGGACCAGGTCGACCACTACCAGCTGTTGAATTACCAGGTAAACCAGGAAGACCACGAATACCACGTTCACCTATAAGAAAAAAATAATAAATATGTTAAATTTTTAATAGATTAATATTTACCTTTTGCTCCTGGAGCACCAGCTTGACCTGGAAAACCATCAGTACCGGATGCACCAGGAATTGCACGACCGGGTTCACCTATGAAATACAATTTCATGAATAAAAATAGTTATTTGAAGTTTTCTATTTACCTTTTGGTCCTGGTTCACCTTTAGCTCCACGATAACCTACAATGATTTAATTGATTCAATAAATATAGTATTCATGGCTATTTTTTCTAACTAACCTTGTGGACCAGGAAATCCAGACGCACCGGGATCACCTAAAATATATGATATATATTTAAAGAATTATTTCTATAATTAATAATTTTCTTACCAGGTCGTCCGCCATCTCCTCTATCTCCTTTGATACCATCACGACCAGCTAGAAAAAAAAACAAGAAAATCAGTCTAATTGTACTTTCATCAAGTGAAACTTACCTTGGCCAGGGCTACCAGGTGCTCCATCAAAACCACGATCACCTTTTGGACCTTGTGAACCGGGTAAACCCTTTTAAAATAACATTAATTAAATTGTATTTCAGAAAAATAATACATACTGATGGACCAGGGAAACCAGGTGAGCCAGGTGGACCTTAAAAAAAATGTAATATTTAATTATTGTTAAATATTTCTTGTGCTCATTTACCGCGATCTCCTTTAGGTCCCTATAATAAAAAAAAATCAATGAAATAAATATAAATCAATAAACTTATATCCTATCTTACTTGTGGTCCTTGTTGTCCAGGTGATGCGCCGCCTGATTGATCCTATAAAAGAATATAGTAATAAAAATCTTTATTATGAAGAAAAAAGTAAGTTTAAACGTACAGATAAGCACATGCCAGGCATACCAGGGAAACCACGATCACCTAAAAAAAATGAAACATAGCTTTTTTTCTTCAATATAATTTAATTATACAGACCTTTTTCTCCTGGTAAACCATTTTGGCCAGGTCTTCCTGAACTACCCTATAAATTAATAGGAAAAAAAAATGTTTTTAAAATATTTGTTTTTATCACATACGGATGGACCAGGATAACCAGGACTACCACGATCTCTGAAATAAATAAAAATCATATATAAGTATTTAATAAGAACTGAAATCAACACACCCTGCTTGACCAGGGAAACCAGCTTGACCAGGTAATCCAGTAGAACCCTATTAGAAAAAAATAAACTTCAGAAAAATAAATTCATTGATGAAAACACTTACGCGAGGACCAACAGGGCCAGGTATACCTTTTTCACCGTTCATACCTGGTGGACCCGCAGAACCAGGGGAACCAGGATAACCAATATCACCAGGTTCTCCTTTAGCACCCATATTACCCTGTAAATAATACTCGGTTATAATAACATGATTTTTTTAATAGAAAAACGTATACCTTTGGTCCTTGGGGACCTGGAGTTGAAAATGGAACATAAGTATTGTTACCTTGTGCTGCCACCGTATTATCTACTGGATAGGGAGCAGATGATCCCTAAATAATTTTCAAACATGTAAATATATATTGTAATATATATACTTACAGGTTCTCCTTTTTGACCTTTTTCACCAGTAAAACCAGCTCCAGGGGCACCTAAAAAATATTGATAGAAAATATTGTTCCATTAAATATTTTTTTTTTATTTTACCTGAAATACCTGTGTCACCACGATCACCTTTTTGACCCTAAAAAAAAGCCATTCTTATAGTAGAAGAAGAAAAGAAATATTAGTTCTTTATTTACTTCACGTCCAGGAAAACCAACAGAACCTGGAGCTCCAGGAATGCCAGCACTTCCAGGAGGTCCCTAGAAAAATAAACAATATCATATTTTAATAATAAATATTAATGAATACTTACAGCAGCACCGGGAAGACCAGGATTTCCTGGGGGACCCTAAAAATCAAACATAATATAGTTGTATAAAAGAACAAAATAGTTTTTGTCTGCATACAGTTTCGCCTTTGTATCCAGGTAAAGCTTGTGCAGGTTCACCTATTTTATAAATAGAAATAAAATTCTTTTATTAAAAGTATTATATTTATACCTTTTGGACCTCTTTGGCCAGGAACACCTGAAATATAAAGAAAAAAACAAATATTATCAAATATAAATTAATCAATATTGCCAATATACGCACCAGGTTCACCGGGACGACCGGGCTAAATAAATAGTAAATTAATATTATTTTAGGTTATTATTAATCTATGCATTTTACCTGTCCGTTAAATCCAGGTCGACCACCTTCTCCCTATAATAATATAAACATATAAAATTTGATAAAACAATGCTTTTTTTTTCCTGTTCACTTACTCTTGTTCCATTACATCCATCACGACCAGGTAAACCTGAAACAGTCAAATATTCATTATATTTTCTTACTTGAATATTATTCATTTACCTTCGGGTCCCTAAAATAAAACAAGAAATATTATATATAATCTTAAGATAATATATAAACTTACTCTTGGACCTGGAAGACCGGGTAAACCGGGATGACCTAAACAAAAATTATTTATATAGAATTAAAACAAATGATTTTATACATACCGGGCATGCCTGGTTCACCGGATCGTCCCTATTTATTGAAAAAATAGAATTACAAATAATTTATTTAATACGAAAAATATAGATACTTACTCTGTCACCTTTTTGACCGGGTAAACCTGGTAAACCACGTTCACCTTTTTCACCTTTTATACCCTCAGGTCCTAGAAAGTAAAAATATTAAAATTTCAAATCCTTTGATAACACACATATAATATACCTTCGGGACCGGGAATACCATTTGATCCTCGAGAACCAGGGCCACCCATTGGACCAGCTGGACCCTAAATATTTTAATTATATTGTAGAATATTAGTTTTTAATCTATTTTCTTAATATACCTGATCTCCTTTTTGTGCTATACAAAAACATGGTTGATTACAATTGCCACAATCTGTACCATTGCCATTTCTATTTCTTGGTGTATATTGGGCTGCACCATATCCGGGAGCAAATGCATAGCCTGGTGGTGGTGTTACCGGGCCAGAATCTGGATACTACAAAGTAAAATAAACATATGTACATATATATATATTCACTAAGTAGATTTTTTTCTCATAGACATTTTTATATTTTTGTTTATTAACGATAACCTCTTCTATTCATTATCTTGCGACATTTATTTTTCTATTATTCAATAATATCAAAAATGACAAAATAATTAGTATCAATAGACAAGTCATTCAAATATTCTTCAATTATTTTATATATTCATAAAGATAAAAATATGACTGAATTGTTTATTCACAATAGGTATTCGCCTATTACTAATCTTAAATGATTGTATCATAAATTCATATTAATCAATAAACTTACTCTTTGAGCAGTGCTTGTTTCAGTAAGGATGGAGAGAACAAGTACGATTAAAACAGATGCATAATTCAGCCTAAAATTAAAAATAATTTTTTTTTAATTAAAATTATATAATTAAAATAATTTAATACACATAATAAATGTTTTTATCTTTCTATTAATTAAGAAAAAAAAAGATTTATATTCATGTATATGTATCTTCAAAGTAATGTAAGGTACCATTCAGTACTTTATGTCGTCATAATAGTTAATAGACAGATAAACAAAGATATATATGTGTATATACAAGTACAATATTATAATGAATGATAGGAAAATGATCAATGATCAAAAATAACTTACTTAGAAATACTCAAATATGACCATTTTTTATCGATGTTTGTTGTTGCAAACATTTAGCATGCGTTTTCTTTCTGAATAGATGATAAAAAGACAGGAACTTGTATTATGTATGTATGTTTTGTCTTTCTTTCACTGTTGTTTGGTGTACGGTTCGATGATGGCGGTTTGTTTACAATAACTAACAGTAGTCATAGAGTCCTTCTACTATGTTACTATCTTCTGTTGTTATCATCAACGACGTCGGGCAAAAACGGCCTTAGACCTACTGTTAGATACTATCGTGATGCGATAATTAATAATTCTCGAACAGCGTACAGAAAAGAAAAAGAACAAGAATGGTTTGTACAAGACGATAGTAGAATTGTATAGAAGGGCGAAAGACGATAGACGAGAGCAAAGCAAGCAAATAAACGAAAGAAAGGAAAGAAAAATATAACTCAAGGAATTATTATCTGATCTCAATAACCTATTAGTAAAAAAGCAAAGGAGGAGAAACTGCCGAGGACGAACAAGAATGATATTGCTGAATACCATCAACAACAACATCAACAAGAGAAAGAGAAATTCAACCAGTGGGTAGAAGATATGATGGATAATTAAGAACGACGACGACGACGAGTTATTCATACAATCTGGCGACAAAATCTTTTTTTTGGTTTTGTTGTTGTTATTATTAGCTCGTTTGATATAAATGCTCTGTCCTTCTCGTGTCTTCTAATATCGTTCGTCTTTTGTAGTCATCATAAACAAGCAAAAAAAATTATCTCCTATTTCATATTTAATATTCATTATAAAGAAAATAAAATATCTATAACAAATTATTTGTTATAACATACGCATATACTTTGTCAGTGTTGATGGTAGCATCATGCAGTGAAAAAGTATAGAATATAGACAAAAGATATCTTTACATTTTTCTTCTAAGTAAAAAATATGAAAATAATACTTGATGGTAATTATCTGCGGTTTGTGGTAACAATGTATATAGGATATTTACAAGCAAAAATCTCTTACAAATGATTTTTTGATGATAGAAAAACAGAATATTACTAGAAGACCTTCGAATGAATGTCGATGCTTCTTTCTAACAACTGTATTTCAATAAATGTATAAGTGAAATACTTAACTTTTCATATTTTTTTTCTAAATAAAAATAAATAGCAATAGCTTACCTTATAGTCCAAAGATTGGACGATTTTGAAATTTTTGTAGTATATTGCATATTTATGTATGCAGCCTATAGTCACGCACGAACTTGCGGCGGCGACGGACAGTTAAAATATATGTCCTGTCGTCGTCGTATGGTCTAGAACAGGGAAGTAAAGACCGAATGCGAGGAAGCGCAGAAAAAAAATGCCACCGTCACTGAAACTGGACTATTTTTTTCTTTAGTACAATAATATCACCCGTTTTATCACAATTATAGAAAGAGAGAGAGAGAGAGACAGAGATAGAGAAAAAAAAGAGACGAGAGAAAACGGATGACACTCAAAATCCACCAACCAAAAGAACGCGGTTTTTGTTCTATTCCTGCTGATGAAAGATGAATATTGCTTAGTTATTATGGCTTCGGCTGTTTCTGTATGGTGTTAAGGCTGATAACATCCATAATACCATATAGACATATATACAAAATATTTTTTTTTCTCCTACATATAGACATACGCCCGCATAATATGTTACCATGATTATTATCGTCGACTATCCTCATAATTCTTATTTTTGTTGTCGTCTCCTCTAAAAAAGGCAGAAAAATATAGAAAAGACGAGAAAGAGAGGGGAAAAAAGAAAAAAATATATGTTGGAAAGCTCGAACTTGCTTTTTCGGGCGGTCTACTGTCCTTTAGTATTACTAGTGTTATTAACTAACAAGAGAACTGAACACGTTTTTTCTTGTCTGATAAACGTATCGAAAATAAGTTTAGTGAGATAATATTGTTTTTTTATTTGTATTTTAATCTATTTTGTAAGATGAAGCTTTTTTTAAAAAAATTTTGTTTTTTTTTAGTATTTTTTAGATAGATTGATTATTAAATATTCGTGTGTCGTGTCAGTGTTCGCACGCGTGCGATGGCTTCTTCTTTGAGGCTAATTATAATCGGTCTCGTTTTGTTTTTGGCAATTTTTAATGAAATTCAAGCTCGAACGGTAAGAATTTTACATTGTTGATTAGTTTCGAATCTTTTTTAAAATACTTATAGGCTCAAAATAATGATGAAGGATCTGATGTCCGAGTGAAAAGACAAAACAATCAATATCCTCCACCACCATCGGATAATCAGGGTGATACATATATTCAAGGTTCAGAATGTAAAGGTTGTGGTCCACGACGTGATTGCCAATGTCCCGGAAAGGGAGCTATGGGTATCACTGGTACGTTATTGTATTTTGTATAATTAAGAAGAAAAAAAAAATTTTATCTTTTACACAATATTTTGTCTATTTATTCTTATTTTTTAGGTCCACAAGGTTTTCCTGGTATTCCTGGCGAACGTGGTACGAAAGGTCCCGGTGGACGACCAGGCAATCCAGGTCTTTCTGGTGAAAAAGGCGATCGTGGTCAATATGGCAGCAAAGGAGAACGGGTATATTTTCATAATTAATATTTATTTTATTTTATTCGTTTTTTTTTATTATCTTTAATAAACATTAGGGTGATGATGGTTTATTGCCTATTGATGGTCAAAATGGTTTTCCTGGACAACCTGGTGCGGTCGGCCCACGCGGTATTTCCGGTGTCCCAGGATGTAATGGAAGCAAGGTAAAGAAGAAAAACATTGAGACAAAATATATCAAACGTCCCAGTATGCGTATTTACCACATATACAAATAGATGATTAACGTTATTCTTTTTTTTTCTTTTTCTTCATTGCTTTGATGAGATAAGCCCTAACCGCATATAAATCAAGGACGATCGAAACATAAGAGATATCAACACATGAGGAAAATATGGTAAAACGACGTCTGTTTTTCTTTTTCCTATATACATAAATACGAGAAAAGCAATTATATGGCCTTGATAAGAAATATTTGATGTTAAGATAAATGAAAACCGTATATGCGTTTTTTTTGTCGCGTATTCGATCTTAAGTTGCAGACATCCTAATTATCTGACTTTGTCGTTATTGCATTAGACCTTGAATATTTTTACCATCTGGCTTGATGAATAATCAGAAAAAAAAACACGATTATATAAACAAACGTCCTATTATTTTCTTCTCTCAATATGTCGCGACCTTGGTGGTCTGCTGCGGTTTAGTGGATTATTCATACACAAATATATACATTATACCTAATTAAGTAGACATTTATTCAAAGAAAGATGAGACTATAAGCAATATTTACTAGAACCTATGACCTTTGATTTATAATAAAATGGTCTCTATACTTCACAAAAACAGCTAATAATCTTTAGTACCTTCTAATAATAATAATACTAATACATTACTCAAAAAAGGATTCTACAATAAACTTTAGACTATATTATCAAAAAATTTCTTAAAGAAATAAACAAAAAGATATTATAAACATTTGACTTAGGTATTATTTTTAGTCCTTGTAGGATTATAGGGTGCAATACAATAATACCGTATTATCGTCTAAATTGACGTATCTGTCATTGTCAACGTCTGTCGATCATAATTGATAGCATCTGACGTTGATTACAAAATATATTTAGTAGAGACTTGGAAAATACCAACAATATTTTCTTAGGGATCAAGGTCCAGTTGTCAACATGAATAAAGATTGATGAATTTAATTCTTTGCTTATCTATAAATGTATACTAATCGCAGATACTTATCAAAAAACATTATGCGGTTGATACTTTCTGACACTTTGAAGAGCTTGTTTATCTGATAGAATTTTATGATATTTATTGGAAAAAAATAGATAGATAAAAAAAATCAGAAAATGATATATTAATAGCATTATTTATCAACTAATCTTAAGAGAATGAATAAAATCAGAAAATAAAAATAAATGGATTAATATATTACTTTGTCATAGGGTTATCCCGGTGAGGATGGACGTATGGGATTGGATGGACTTCCAGGTTCTCCCGGTGCACCTGGTAGAGATGGTGAAGCAGTAAGATATTTTTTATTTCTTCGTTATATAAAAAAATTATAATAATATTAATTAGGGTGAACCAGGTGAAGCACCATTCAATAGCCGTGTTGTACCTGGACCTCGTGGTGATCCAGGTATACCTGGTCGACCAGGTACTCCTGTAAGTATAAATTGAAAAGTATCTAACTTATCTTCAATGAATACATTAATAGGGTTGGCCTGGTTCTCCAGGTGCCCCAGGCACACCAGGCCCAATTGGTCAACCAGGGCCATCTGTAAGTTTTACAATTTCTTTCAAAGTTTAATCTAAATTAATTCTTCTGGTTTTAGGGCAGACCTGGTTTAAGAGGAGATAGAGGTTTGCCAGGTCAAAATGGAATGCCCAATTATGGTGTCAGAGGTAATAGAAAAAAAGCTAAACTTTGGATATAATTAACATTACTCTTTATTCTATTTTTAAGGTTCACGTGGTGAGCCAGGTATGGGAAAAACTAATCAAATGAAAAACTAGTTTTAAAAAAATATTTTCTTATTACTTAGGTGATAACGCTCCTACACCAGTAGAACCAATTCCTCCATATGGTCATTTACGAGGTAGGAATTTTTGTTAGGTTACAATATTTTGAAAAAATTTTGGAGAAAAAAAAACAGAGATTACCATTGGACTTAGACCAGATTTGAATAAAATTTTGCGTTTCTTTTTTTTGCTTGTCCATTGCTATGATATCCTTACTTGGCTTTAATAGATGCAATATGTGGAAATAGACCCTGTAAGTATTGACATATAAGACAATAATAAAGCTTAACCTTCACATGCTTTTCATAATAATACTCAGACAAAAAGGGGCGGACGCGAACGTACTATTTTTCTGAAAATTAATTAAAAAATAACGTTCGCATGTTATCAGCTTATAATTATTATTATCATTATTATTATTATACATCATTTTTTTATATGAGCTTATAGCGATACCCACAGAGCAGTCGACTTAGACACAGCCGACCAAATTTTTTGTAACCCCTATTCACTATCAGCTTGAGTTATTTTTCTTTTTTCATCGAGGATAAGCTTATTTAATTTCATTGAATATAATACGAAATACATTTTTTTCAAGGTATTACTAATGTACAAGGAATACCTGGCCCACGTGGACCAGATGGTGATCGTGGTGAGAGAGGAGATCGTGGTCAACCAGGTTATTTGGTAGGTAGATTTATATTTTATTTTTTGAAATAAAAAAATTTTTTTTCTTAGGGTATCGATGGTTTACAAGGAGCTAAAGGAGAAAAAGGTGATATTGGTGGTTCTGGTCCACAAGTAAATGACTAATAGAAATTCTTTACATATTTATTTTTTTTTTAAAGGGTAAAATGGGTAGAGAGGGTCCACAAGGTTCATATGGTGTGAAAGGATCGACAGGTTTGTTGATTAGTTGTATAATTTATATTTTTAATAAACATTTTTCTTTGTTCTAGGACCACCGGGTCCTCCTGGAGATGATGGTCCTGCTGGCGGTAAGTTGATTATTAAAAGAATGAATATTGTAAAATCACGTTAATCTTTTTTCTATTGTAGAACCTGGTCGTAATGGATATCCTGGTCCAAAAGGTCAACGTGGTGAAGCTGGTGAAGCTGGTCCAAATGTAAATGATAAGAAAATATTTTTCTAGTTCTTATTATATTTTTTTCTTATGTAGACATATGGTCCGAGAGGAGGTCGACCAGCACCTGGTCCAGCAGGTTATCCAGTATGTGTTAAATATTTGTAATTTGAATTCAATTTCTTGATTATTTTACCTCTAGGGTGTGACAGGTGATGCTGGATCGAATGGCTTTCCTGGAAGTCCCGGTTTTCCTGGTAAATAATCATGAAATAATTAATAAATAATATTATATAATTTCATTTATAGGCCGAGAAGGTATTAAAGGTGAACGAGGTGATTATGGTTCACCTGGTCGACCGGGTCCTATGGGTGATACAGCTGATGCCGAAAAGGGTGATCGTGGTGCTGACGGTATGAAATAAATTATTTATTCATTCTATTTTAATACAAATTGTTTTTCTTTTTCTTTATTTAGGTCTTCCTGGTCCTCCTGGTCCACCTGGTCCTGCTGGTACTATTGAATTTCTTTTGTTTTACATATAAACAATTGATTATTTCAGGTATTCCGGGAGAAAAAGGTGGCCTTGGTGAAAAAGGTGCAGCTGGTGAAGAAACATATGGTAAATAATTCGTCTCATTTTCATTTTTTAAAAGAAATTAATATATTTATATAGGACCACGTGGTAATAACGGTCTTCCTGGCCGTAGTGGATGTAAGTTAATTTTACTTTGAAACTATATAACTAATATATATAATTAATTTATTTTATTAGATCCTGGTATGCCCGGTCCTCAAGGTGATATTGGTGAACCAGGTCCACCAGGTAAATATTGTTTTAGATCAATATATTACGAATAAAGAAACATTTTATATATAAGGTTATCCCGGTGACGGAAATTATCAATATGATGGTGAGATACATGTCTATTGAATATTGATTATTCTTATATATATTTTTATGTTATTTTTTAAGGATATGGTCCAGTTGGTCCACAAGGGTAAATAAAATTTGCTTTTCCTAAGTATTATTTTATTTAATGTTTGATTATTCTAGATATCCTGGTCCACAAGGTTCTCCTGGTTCACCTGGTCATCCTGGTATGTATCAAGCCTTGATTATTTTAATTCAAGAAAAATTTATAAAAATAATTTTGTTGTTTAGGTGTTCCTGGTCTACGTGGTGATGGTGGTACGTAATTCTGAAGAAAAGAAAAAAAAATTATTTGTTTTATTTATTTTTAAAGGTGACCCTGGTGGTTGTGGAGTTT
This sequence comes from Macrotrachela quadricornifera, assembly GCA_022393335.1. Classification (NCBI taxonomy): domain Eukaryota; kingdom Metazoa; phylum Rotifera; class Eurotatoria; order Philodinida; family Philodinidae; genus Macrotrachela; species Macrotrachela quadricornifera. Next base: position 24,580 of record JAJEKB010021286.1, on the reverse strand, counting down.
GTCCGCCTGCTGTTACTGGTCTTCAAGGTGAGCGTGGTAGCCAAGGTTATCGTGGTCGACCAGGTGTAAGTATTTGTTTTCAAGACACAAACATTCTCATTATAATAATCTTTGTTTATTTCTAGTTAAATGGTGCACCCGGCTTTCGAGGTAATTATTTGACAGAATTATTTCTTCAAAAAAAAACCCGCTTAATTGTAATTTTTGTTTAGGTGAAAAGGGTGATGCAGGATTGGGTGGACGACCTGGACCTAATGGCTTACCTGGACCAGATGTAAATAAATAACTATATGAAAATAAAAGCAAATGAACCTTTTAAAATTTTTTTAAGGGAATGCCTGGACGAGACGGTTATCCAGGCTTATATGGTCGTAAAGGTGAACCTGGTGAAATGATAGGTATTGATGGCATGAAAGGTAAATATAAATAATTTAAAAATAAGAATTGTATTATTTTATATTTTAAATAAAGGTCGTCGAGGAGCAAATGGTGAACCTGGTGTTAAAGGTTATCATGGTGAAATTGGTGAAACTGGTGTAAATGGACGTGATGGGTATGATTTTAATAAATGAAGAGAATTATTATATTTTTATTTATTTGTATTTTAGTTATGATGGTGCTCCTGGTGCATCTGGTGCACGGGTATATTTTACATAATAATTTTATTTTTGTATGAATTCTTTTTTTATATAGGGTGCTATAGGTGACACTGGACGATCAGGTGGTTCAGGCATTTCAGGAGCAAAAGGTAAATTTAATGTTTATATAAATATAGAAAATTATTGAATTTTATTTTAATTCATGAATAGGTCCTCGTGGTCCTCCTGGCCCTCCAGGACAATTATTTGCACGTGGACCACGTGGTGAACCAGGTGAACCAGGTCCAGCAGGTAAACAAGGACGACCTGGCCTTCCCGGCCCACCTGGTGAGGATGCTGTATTACAAATAGTTCAACCTGGTGAACCAGGTATTAAAGGAGTCCAAGGTGATGTTGGGTAAGATTATATATTTAATAAAACTATTATAACTTAGTTTTATTTTAGTTATCCTGGTGCACCTGGTAAGTTAATTACTAAAATTTATTGTGAATTTTATAAATATATTATGATGTAAATCAGGAAATCAAGGATTCCCGGGTGCAAATGGTCTACCTGGCACTAATGGTTTTCCTGGTCAAAAAGTAAGCATCAAATTCTTTTGAAATCTAAGATCATACAAAAAAAAATTATCTATTGGTAGGGTGAAAATGGCCGACCTGGTATTCCTGGATCACCAGGTTTGTGAAATTTGTTTATATTCATATTATAAATTCTAGAATATTTTTCTTTTTAGGCGAACATGGTGTTAAAGGTAGATTGAAAGAAGTTTACATGTTTTGTTTTTTAGTGATTTTTATCTAGGCTATCCTGGTATCGATGGACGACCTGGTAATAGTGGACAGTAAGAATTTTTTCTTTATATTTATTTAAATATATTAACTTGTTTTTTTGTTTTGTTCATTAGACCGGGTCTTCCAGGAATGAATGGACTAGCTGGTGCACCTGGTTTACCTGGAGCTAAGGTAAATTTACTATATTAATGTTTATTCATAGTTATATTTTGTTATTCTTATATAGGGTCAACGAGGTGAAAGTGGTATTGCAACAACTGCTGGACCAGCTGGAAATCCAGGTCCAAAGGGTTCTGCTGGTGACCGCGGTCTTCCTGGTTTAGAAGGACAACGTCAGTTATCGAAAAATTAATTCATATTTTTTTTTACATTCCTTATCATTTTAGGTGGTATACCTGGCTCACGTGGTTTACCGGGCAATCCAGGTGAGTAAATAATATAACGAAACATTTTTCTTTTATTTCGTTTTTATTATAGGTGCAAATGGTCTTCCAGGACAAGCTGGTTTTCAAGGACCTAGAGGAGACAGAGGTATATTGATTATATTTATGTGAGAAAAAATAATTATTATATAAAAATTATTTTAGGCGGTACAGCACCTGGCTTGTGGGGTGATGTTGGTGCTCCTGGTGAACGTGGTCGAGCTGGAGGTAAACATTTTCGATAGAATTTTCATTTATAAAATTTTTTTTTTCATTTAGCTCCTGGACGAGCTGGTGCCTCAGGTAATCCTGGCTCACCTGGTTTTCGTGGTGCACCTGGTGATACAGTATGTTTTCATAGAATAAAACAATTTTTTAGTTTACATTTTTATTAAATAGGGTCGTCCTGGTCAAAGTGGACTACCTGGTGCTCCAGGCTTACCAGGCTTTCGTATGTATACATATTCTTTTAGTTCATATTATATTAATTTTTTTTCTAAAATTAGGTGGTGATAATGGTGGTAATGGATATCCAGGTGCGGGTGGAATGAAAGGTAAGTCTTTATTATGAAGTGGTAATACTAATTAATTAATGTTCTAATTTTTTTAAAGGTCAACCTGGTGGCCCTGGTGAACGTAAGCAAAAATATAATTTTCATTTAGAAAACAATATGAATTATACACTTGTATTTAGGTGGTTTACCTGGTGGTCTTGGTTTAAATGGTCTTCCAGGTTTACCAGGTCCTAAAGGATACCCAGGTAAGCTATTTTTAGAATGAATTGAATTATTTGAATAATATTTTTATGTATTATTTAGGTGATATGGGAGAACCAGGTATTGGCGGTGGTTACAATCCCCCAGGTCGAAAAGGAGAAATCGGTATGTATGTAAGAATAAAATATGAAAGAAAGAAAATTCATTTCATTTAGGTGAGCCTGGTGAACCTGGTTTTCATGGTGCTAAAGGTCTTCAAGGCGACTCTGGTGCAAGTATGTATATCAAAAATAAGATTTAAAAAGATTTCAGATGTAAACATATATTTTTGTATTTGTAGTTGGCGACCGAGGACCTCAAGGCGATGTTGGGTAAATAAAAAATTAGATAAAATTTATATTAGAGATTGATATTATTAATTTTTTCTAGACCTGCTGGCTTTCCCGGTTCTCCAGGTCTACCTGGTCGTGATGGTAAGTTAGTCAATTAATAGCCCACTTTATTTATAATATATTTTTTCGCTATTAGGACGTCCTGGTCTACCAGGTATGAAAGGTGAAATGGGTGATTCGTTCAAGGGCATTACCGGTAAAGTTACACATTAAATAAAAAGATTGATATATTTCATATTTATCATAGGTCCACGAGGTGAACCTGGTCTACCTGGTCTTCCTGGTCTTCCAGGTGCTCGAGGTCTTCGAGGATTAGTAAGTGAAAATATATATTTTAGCTTTCAAAAAAACTTTCAATTAATATTTTTTTCTTTGCTTTTAGCCTGGTTTACCCGGTCCTAGCGGACAACGAGGACTACCAGGTCTTGTTGGTTTCCCAGGTAAATTTCATACATTAATTAAAAATTTTTCATAAAATTGTATTTGTCAATAGGTTTACCCGGTCAAAGTGGTGCACCTGGTTTAGCTGGTTTCAAAGGTCAACCAGGATTAAGTGGTATGTATATGAATTTTGATTAAAAAGCAATTATTACTAATATTTAATATATAGGTCTTCCTGGAATCGGTGGAGCTCCTGGTGATCGCGTAAGTTTAATAAGTAAAATTGTGTTAGATATATGCTTCATTTTTTTCTTTCTAGGGTTTTCCTGGTCGTAATGGTGCACCAGGTTTACCTGGTTTTAAAGGAATGCAAGGAGAACATGGTCGACCTGGACAAGTTGTATCAATAGGTAATTAAAATGAAAATCAAATTTCTTTTAACTTTAACTAAAATTTTATCGTTTCAGGAGCGAGAGGAGAACCAGGTGACAATGGTGCACCTGGATTATCAGGACCTTCTGGAATAACTGGTGATGCTGGTATGTGTAGTGTGATATTTTCTTGCTATCTTATTTTATATCGTAATTTTTTCTATTTTAGGTCTTCAAGTAAGTTTATTATTGATAAACAACAAAATTGATTTTTATTATATTATCACAGGGCCTCCCAGGTTCACCTGGTCTATCGGGAGCACGAGGTATAATAAGCGAAATGTCATGTATGTAATCAAATATATTCTTTTAGGTCGTGATGGATATCCTGGTATGCGAGGAGAAAAGGGTACAAATGGTTTGCCAGGACAATTTGGTCGACCAGGTAAACTATTACTTAATGACTTAATTTTATGACATTATGTCTTTTGCAATAGGTCCCCCCGGTTTTCAAGGAGCTAAAGGAAATGCTGGAGCATCTGGCCGTCCTGGTATGAAAGGTGTTCCCGGTGAAAGTGGTATGTAAATCTTATTTCATTATTATTGTATTTTGATTTCATATAAATATGTGATATTTTGTGTATAATTTAGGTGGTCGTTCCTTACCTGGTTTCCGTGGTGACACTGGTCGTGATGGTACGCCAGGTCCACGAGGTATTCGGTAAGTTTTATGATAAAGTAATATGTTGAACTAATTTTCCTTATATAGAGGACCTCCTGGTGATGCTGGTCTACCTGGTATACCAGGTCGTGATGGTATATTATCATTTTCATTCTAATAAATATCTTGCTTATCAAATATTATTTATATTCAGGTATTGGCTCAACTGGACAACGAGGTCTTCCAGGAGATCGTGGTCGTGATGGTATGCCTGGTCGACCAGGCTCAAATGGATTCCCTGGAAGTGATGGCAAACCAGGTTTACCTGGTTCTCCAGGTATATTATATGATAACATATTTTCCAAAAAACAATTCTTTAATATTTAGGTGCACCGGGCTTACTCGGAATGAATGGTCTTCCTGGTGGACCAGGTTATCCAGGTCCAAAAGGCTTACCTGTAAATAAATGTTGTCTTTTAACAGGTTATAATTTTTATTTTTTATTCAGGGTCAACCAGGACCATCTGGAAATCCAGGTGCTCCAGGCAGACGAGGTGAATCAGGCGTACCAGGTAAATCTTATTCTTTATTCATTAAAGGTTAATTGTAATAAAATGTTTTTTTTTAAGGCGCTCCTGGCCTCCCAGGTCGTAAAGGAGAACTAGGTGATGCAGGTTAGTTTTACTATTATCTCTTTGCAATTAATATAATTAAAATTAATTTAATGTATAGGTTCACCAGGTTATCCAGGTCAACCAGGTCAACCAGGTCTAAGAGGAGAACCAGCTCGTGTTCAAGTAAGAAAGAAAGTTTTATTATTATTATTATTAAAATAATATTCATTTTTTATAGCCTATTGTAGTCCCAGGTGCTAAGGGTCCACGTGGTGATCAAGGACTTAGCGGTAATGAAATAAATTATTTAAAATATAATTTAATATTAATGTTCAATTTTCTAGGACTTCCTGGTCCATCAGGTTTTCCAGGTGGCATGGGTCAAAAAGGTTTTCCAGGTCAAGTTGGTCTTGCCGGACGTCCAGGTAAATAATATATTCAAAAAATAAATTCATTGAATGAATTTTTTTTGATTTCCTATTATAGGTAATCCAGGTGCACCAGGTGGTCGTGGTCCAATTGGTGATGTTGGTGGTCCTGGAGCGTAAGTTTTAAGACCAATTCATTATTAATATGAATTTCTTTTGATTTTAGTCCCGGTTTACATGGTCCACCTGGCCCACAAGGTATGTTACATATTATAGAAAATATAAATTGATTCAATTTATTTATTTCTTTTAAATAGGTCTTATGGGTTCTGCAGGTCCTCCAGGTGATACTGGTGATGGTTCATTTATATTTGCACGGTATGTAATAATTAAAATCGAAATAAATAAATAAATAATCATTTTTATTATAGACATAGTCAAGATAAAACAACACCACAATGTCCACATCAAACAACAAAATTACAAGATGGTGGTTATTCATTTATGGGTATGCAAGGTGATACATATGCAGCTCATCAAGATCTCGGTAAAAATATCCTAAAACAAAAAACAATTATCATTTTTCTTATATAAATATTCTTTGTTTTTTTTATTAAATAGGTTCTTCTGGAAGTTGTTTACGTCGTTTTAGTGCAATGCCATTCTTATTTTGTGATATTGGCAATGCATGTCATTATGCTTCACGTAATGATTATTCATATTGGTTATCAACAAATGAACCAATGTCAGCAAGTATGTCACCATTTGAAGCACATGAAATACCAAATCATTTAAGTCGTTGTGTTGTTTGTGAATCACCAACGCCAGTATTTGCTATTCATAGTCAATCACAAGTTGTTCCATCATGTCCTGCTGGATATGATCTTTTATGGTCTGGTTATAGTTTTGTATTTACATCAGCTGATGGTGGTCATGGTGATCAACAAAGTTTACAATCACCTGGTTCATGTCTTGAAAAATATAATGATCGACCATATTTTCATTGCAAAGATCACTCACATTGCAATTATTATCCAAATATGATGACATTTTATTTGGCTACATTAGATGATTATACTGGATTTGAAAAACCAAAAATACGTACATTAAAAGCTGGTACACAACGACAATATGTTAGTCGATGTGCTGTATGTCACGCTAATTTATATAAACAAACAAATAATGGACCATCAGCATTTTTTGCCCAAGTAAAGAAACTTTAAAAATAAACAATAGACTGTTTTTCCATGTGTGTCAACTGGATATATATGTTATATTGCTTTTTCTCTCACTCTTATTTGCTCTTTAATTTTCTTAACTTTATGACAATGAAATGAATTTCTTTTTTTTTTCTTCTTCTTCTTACTCTTTATTAATGTGTGACGTATGGTAGATTTTATTTGTGTGTTTATCATAATACTTTTTTTTTCTTCTCTTTTATCTAGTCATTAAAAATAAACTATTGAAACATCTAAGACACACGTATATCACAATTTATTTATTAGAATATGGTTTATTATCACATTAAGATATAAAAATAATCATAAGCAGCTTTTTATATTCATTTGATTATTTATACATACAGCTCGTACAATAGTCGATATCTGCAAGGCAAGATGATAGTTAAGTCCATAGAAACGTTTGTCAATAAGAAAATTAGTACTTGCAATGAATATTTCAAGAAAAAAAAACCGTAGATAATTAGTCCTTTATTCGCCATAACAGTTTCCAAAGGGTTAATGATAAAATTACTATACAGATATAATAATGGTACAAGCAAATTGATTGAGCGCTTAATGCTTTGGATAGGTCAGATCTGTATATTTATAATTAAAATTCAATATCATAACAAATAGAATTAGCCTCATGACTATAAATGCTTTTCTTATTATGTATGATAATCGTTCTCATATTCTAGAAAGATATATAAAATAAAATTCATCTGCTATTATTATTCATTATCTATATTGAATGGTAAGTAATTAAGTCGGACATGACATCAACAGATAGCTTTTTTTTTTACTGATGAAAATTTTTTTTTGATTTAGATAGAGTATACATCATTGAAAACAATTCAGTATAAGCTGTCAGTAAGAAGAAAGTTGACAAGATTGATGATATTTATTACAAAACAAAATTTCCATCAAAGATGATAGTATAGCGACGTATATGTACTGCAGAAAGATACATCAAGGATATTCTTTAAGTAGCTCTATGATTTGATAACAAATTGTTTCTAAAACAACTGATCTTACCAGCAAAATAGCGCACTAATCTTGACTAAAAATGATGTGCTGATCATTTTCCTAGATTAATTCCCAATATCAACAAAATTAGCATTAATAGATGAATTTAAATGTTCCGTCAAAAAAAAAAACTAATTCTTCATATTCTGTACTATACACAACTGCATGGTTATGTTTTCAAACCAAAAAAAGTTATATATTATATATAGCCATAAGCAACAAAGACAGACTACATTGAAAAAGTTTCTTTTCGTTTATTTTGTTTAGATAGAACAAGGTTATAAAATAATTATATGACCTTGATGATAGTTAGAAGATGGGAAGAAATAAATCAAAATACGTCATAACATAATGTGACATTTATATGTTGTTATTTTTCTGTTTGCTTGTTCTAATTCCATTTTCTTTTATTAAATTATTATTGTAAACAAAATTTAAGAGTGATTCATTGTTATATCTATAGATGTATTTTAATGTCATAGAAACATAAAATATTATTATTGTATATTAAATTTAATAAATATTTTTATACAGATCAATAACTATATATATATATATATATATATATATATATATATATATATATATATATAAATATATATATATATATATATATATATATATATATATATATATATATATATATATATATATATATATATATATATATATATACATATTTATCTATTGAAAAAAAAGTAATAATAAGAAAGAGAAAAACGTTTTTTCTTTCTTTCAATATTTAATTTAAATATTGTTGTTGATTAAAGTGTTTCTACTTGAAACTTTTTTTTAAAGAATAATGATCGATTATTATTCAAATAGTTTGTTTATGCATTTATTTTTTCTTTTATTGAAATATACCTGTATTTCAATATGTTTTATAAGACAACAAAAAAGAAATCAAATTAATGTTTTTCAATAAAGAATAAAGTACAATATTGGGCAAACAAATTAGAAAACTATACAAAAAGAGACAAAAGAATATAATATTCTATCTTTTTTACAATAAAATTTTGATAAAATATTTTTTATGACAAAAGCAAATTATTCAGTCTTTTTTTTTCTTTTTTTATTTGTATGTATGTGTTTGATTCTTTTTTTTAAACATGTACATTTAATTCTGTTTCTTTTTAAAAGAAAAGCAAAGTGAGAAAAAAAAAAGTTTGTTGTCGTTTCATTTCAATCTACACAATAGTCATTGCTAAATGGTCTACTATCGTTCAATTTATTTTTTTTTCCTTCCTTTAGGTGAATTTTGAATGCTGCTAAGTTACCATAATTGTTTCCATCATTGTTCAATTATATAATCTATATTCTATTAATAATTATCTTATTTTAATATTATTTCAATATCATTATTATAAATGTCTAATTTTGGTAGTAATACTGATCGTAGTCAACAAACAAATACATCATCATCATTAATTCCACCAACATTATTACCAAAATATTTTAATGTACCATTTGCTGTACAACATGGTTATTTTCGATGTATTCGATATTTATTAGAACTTAGTTATGATCCAAATGAACGTGATAATCAATTACGTACACCATTAATATTATGTTCATATGTAGAAAATGATCGTTGGAGTTTATCACTTGCACAAAATTTACTTGAAAAAGGAGCTAAAATTGCATTAGAAGATCATGCAAGACGAAATGCGTAAAAATAATTTAATATTCGAAAAAAAAAAAGAAATATTTATTATTCATTCTATTTTATTAGTATGCATCATGCTTGTGCTCTACAACGTATACATCTTGTTCAATTATATTTATCTTGTTTAGATTTTAATATTGAAGCAAAAGATTGTGAAGGAAATACTTGTCTACATTATGTAGCTATTACCGGTTATTTATTACAAGAGTTTACTTTTTCTTTTTTACATGAATAATTTTCTTTTTTATTTTATATTAGGTAATTGTGATATTGCTGAATTACTTATAAAATCATCAGAAAAAATAGGTGTTCGTCTTGATCAATATGTTAATCGAGAAGGTAAAATTTAATATATATATAGTTTTTTTTTAAATCATTTTAGTTAATGGTTAATTATATTTATTTTTATTATGAAGGTTGTTCGGCAGCTGTTCTTGCACTAAAATATGGTCATATTGAATGTGCTAATCAAATAACTCATCGTGATTGGGATGAATTTTTTGTTATACCTCGTCCTCTCTCTATCTATGAAACTCCACCCTCAACTGTAGATAATCGTACATTAGCTACAACAACGACAACAACAACAAAAACATCAAAAAAGAAAACTAAAACAACTTCTCATAATTCATCAATAATTAAAAATGATGTTCGTCCTTCAACATTATCATTTGGTTTACTTAAAATAATTTTTAATGAAGCTGATTCAAGTTATTCAACACGTTTAGCTAATCTTTGTAATGAAAATAAACAAAATAATTCTCGTCGACGTTTTCGACATAAAAAATCTGAAACATCACGAATACATAATAAATCAAATCAAACAAATTCAACAATGCCTAATACAACACATTATTGTAGTACAGAAGCAATTGTTAATGAATTACAATCATCAACATTAAATGAACAACGTCAAATAAGTATTGATAATATTGATGATATTAATAATCTGGTTAGAGCAAGTCCACGAATTGAATTATTAATGCAACAAAATATATCAAATGAAAATATTCTATTTTCAAATGATGAAACAAAATCTAGAATAAGTATGCCAACAATAGCTCGACAAACATCAAATTCAACTCTAAATCAATATGAACCAACTGTTTCACTTTTCTATGATTCTTCACAAACTAATACTAAAGTCCAACGTCCTAAAACAGCTATTATTCCTCGTAATCAAACATCAGTTAATGCTGTTGGTATTCCTTCTCGTCTTAGTTCGGCAAAAACACAAACACCATCATCTCATAAAAAATATAAAAAGAAACCAATACCAATTAATCGTCCTGATTCATCATCATTTATTCATAGACAACAACATTCAAATTTAACATCTGAAACATCAACATATTCTCAAACATTATATGCTGGTCGTCCATTATCAGCAGTATTACAAAATCATCATCGTCCTCCACTTATTCAACGAACAGTTGATTCATCATGTTCAATTCGAGAAGCAAAAGGTGCAGCAAGACGTTATAATAAACCTGAAGAATTATTTGGTCTTAAACCATCAGAACTTTTCGGTTCATCAGAACATCAACCAAAAACGGTCAGTTTTCGTCAAACAAATGATAATACACGTTTAAAACATAATAATTCAAAAAAACAACAATATATTTGGCGACAAGATATTAATCATTTAGTCGATTTATATAACATACATAGTAGTTCAAATTATCGACCAACTGCTGTACCACCATCAGCACCAATCATAATACAAGCAGATACAATAACTGATTTAGCACAAATTGGAAAAAGTCGAAGAGTATCAATATCAAAACATCCATTAAATATTTCACGATCACCAACAAATCCTAAACAATCAACATTAGCTGCACTTAATATTCCTCGACGAAATTCAATTAGTCAACGTCCATCAATTAAATTGACCAATACATAAACATAAAAATTTGTTAAATCATCTTTTTTTTAATTTATATAGAAAAAAAAATATATTAAATTATTCGATATTTATTATTTGATAGCCTTTCAAAAATGAATATATAATTTGAATAGATTGAATTCGACAAAATGTTGATTGTTGAAAAAAACATTTAACTATAAAATACACAATCTAAAGCAATATAAGTCAATTAAATTAGAATAGAATGTCCAGATAAATGAAACTCTATTTTTTAATCTTATTTCATTAAAATGAGCTTATAATTAGCTCAAAATCGTTCTGTTGACTATCCTTAGTGCTATATGACATTAGAAAAAATGTCAAAACAAGAGTGCCAACTATTATTTACATCATGTTCTTATGAAGCAGCAGCTACATCAGTAAAATCTCAATATAAAGTGAGTCAATACCGACGCTCAGACTTAAGAAACCGAACAAAATATTCATACAACATCTCATTGGTTGGAACTACATCAGTCTAGTCAATAGGAATCGTTTGAAGAATTTGTCACTTAGGAGAAATCATGTTGCCTTGTATCGCCTCTTACATCACGTACTTGTCCATTTGATCTTAAACAATATACGTGCAAGCATTCAGTTGGACTTGCTATTATCTTCAACATGTATTAAGTCACAGACAAAACCCGTTGTGAACCATTAAATAAAAGAAAAAGTCAAGGTAGATCAAAGAAAGTTCGTACGGTTCTATTTCTGTAAATTTTTTTTTTAGATATTACATTTCTGTGATTGATTATTTATTCATATAATGTTGTCAATATATTTTTTTGTATATGTTAATCTCGTTTTCGTTTATAATAAATTTGGTGATCAAAATAATGTTCACCCATTTATAAATTAATCAATCTCATTTGTGTTATATCGAATACAAATACGAAAAACAATTCATGAAAATAGTCGACAACTCGTGATTGTACCATTAAACTTAAACTTAATTCTATATTTAAAACAAAAATTCATAATCTAATAGATTGTTTATTCATATTTGAAGTAAATCGATCAATATTTTCTGGATAATTACAAGTTTTTTTCATTATATTAATATGTCGTTTCCAATCTTGTTCACATTGTTGTTTAGTAATTAGTTGTCCTTGTACATTATTAATACGTTTTATAAAAAGATGATTATCATTATTAATACGTTTATATTCATTTAAACGTTGTTGAAAACGTTTTGAATTAAATGTATCCAAATCTTGTTGATATTTAAAATTTTTTATATCAACCATTGGTCGTTGTTTATTTACATTAAATAAACGTTCAGATAATAAAATATTTTCTCGTTCAATACGTTCATATTGAGTTTTTTTATTAAGATTATATTTTAATTTTGAACGTTCAATTTCTTTAATATATTCATTTGATAAATAAGATATATTAGAATGAAATGTTTGTTTATGTAAATTTGATATATATTTTAAATATTCTTGTTCATGTATTTTACGTTTTTGTTGTTCATTATATTTATGTTGAAGAATATCTTTCATAATAAATGGCATATTTTTATGAAAATAATTATAAAAAAAAAGAATGTTTTTTTTTTTGCATGTTTTTCTTTTCTTCTCGACTAAAGATATTAACTTATAAGTGAGAAAATAATAATGATTAAAGAAAAAGAAAAAAACAAAATAAAATAAAATCATATTCGATTTCTATTTGTTATTATGAATTTTTTTCTTGTTGTTCATGTTCTTTGATATAATTATCAAGATAACAACGTAAACGTCGCGCATAAAAATCCATATAAACTGATGGTAATTGTTTATTAAGTTCATTTAAAGATTTAGCAAATTGTCCAATTGTACGACTAAATGGTACAAGATCTTTATTACCATATAAATCTTTTGGTTCATAAAAATCACTACTTAAATGACGCCAAAAAACATTTACCGATACAGCATACGTATCCAGAGATTTTATATTATGAAACCAAAGAGCTAATAAATCACAAAAAGATTTTAAAAAAAATTATTTTTAATTAATTATACATACCAGGAATGAATAGACAATCTCCAGCTTGTAAAGTTCCAGTATAATATGTAGCTTGACGAACAAGTGGATATGTTTCAAAATCAGGTTGTTCAATATTATTTATTAATGATTTATCTCCATCAATATAAAGGTAATCTATATCACTTGGTTTAAACATAATCAATCGTTTACTACCATGTACTTGAATAAGAACATTATCCATTATATCATAATGAGTCCATAATTGAGTATTAGCAGAACCAATACGGAATACACTCGAAAAAAATTGATCAGCAGAATATAATGGTGGATATTTAATATCATTTGCAATGGATGGAAAATGTTTTCTAAAGATTTATATAATTGAATTTATGAGTATTAAGAAAAAAACATGCTTATTTTCATTTAAGTCTATTATATGTAAATATACAAATTTTTACTACTGCTAGTGAGTCAAACAGAACTAATCAAGGCAAAGAAAATATACATGCACTGAAATGAGCTAATTAGAGAAAGATTAGTAAAAATCTTTTTTTTATTACAAATGTCATGAATAAATTTATAAAATAATTGAAGAGCATAGTTCATTCCATGATAATATAATTATAAAGAGGAAAATAATAAAATTAGCAAACAATTTATATAAAATAACAGTAACAAACGATCGATCTATTTCTGTCTCAGGGATATCCAAAAGTAGTGGCAACGATATTTTAGTACGACATACTAAACTTGATAAAAATTTCTTTTTACCTAGAATGATAGAGAAAAAAATATTCTATCTTTTAATGCTATTTGATCACTATTGAAATAATATTGTAATGATAAAATTTGGAGAAGAACTGTTTTTGTTGAATGTTTGCTCGCTACAGTAGACCATAACGGGTGCGGTATAAAAAGGTGAAGTACTTTTGCATTTCATTTGACTATTATTGAATATGTTGTATTAATAAAAAAAGAAATATACAAGCACAAGATGCAGCGTGAGACGTTCTACAACTTCCACTGAATCGTTTATTTTCTGGGTGCACTTTTTCCCTTCAAAAAGGAAAGAAGTCTGAGTGACCAAATTTTGACCTTATAAAAATGAAATTCTCTTTTTAGAGAAAGACGTATATTTTATCCTATCTTATTTTTGTATAGTTTTATTTGTAAAATTTCGAGTTTTTCATGCTGCATTTTGTGGTGTATTTCTCTTTTGATACAACGCATCAAATGATAATAAAACGAAATACAAAAGTGGCATATTTGTTATGATCTACTGTCACGAGCTAGCATTCAACAAAAACAATTCTTATTCAAATTTTATCATTACGATGTCAGTTCAATAGCGATCAAACAGGATAGAAAGAACGAGCATATTTTTCTCTATTATTCTATGTAAAAAGAAACTTTTATCAAGCGTGATATGTGGTACTTAAATGCCGTTGCCACTATTTTTGGATACACCTCTATGTAGCTACTATCTTGTAAAATCATCAAATTCTTACTCTAAATTAGCAATATCTGTTCGTTGATTATCACCAAGTGCACGAAAATAATAATGTTCATTAGGCGAAGTAAAATATTCATCATTTACTGTTCGTTCACATCGATGAATAAGTTTATCAAAAGGCAATGTTCTAAAGTATTATATATATATATATATATTAAATTAAAATAAAAGATTTTTATAAGAAAAGCATACTCATATGTAAAATTTTTTCGAACAAAATCCATCATTGAATCTTGTGAAACATGTATTCTTACAGGTTTTGAACCAATTTTTGATGCTAAATAATCACTTGTCCATTTTTCTTGACATGAACCAATATCATATTTATGTAGAATAAACGGATATCGCTTAAAAATAATATTATTTAATAGGTTTTATTTCTGTATATATAATTTTTTCAATTAAACATTTGAATGTCTTCTCATTTCATCTGTATAACGATAATTATGTGCTGTAATTGAAATCTAGTTAGTTTAATTCATTTTTTTATTTATCGAACTTTTTCAATCAAAACTGATTTTTTTCACCCGAATTTTCATCTTTATATTCCCAATATTTTTACCAAGAAAGATTGAAAAACAAATAAATTTAATTATGAATTACTTAATCATCCTTTTCTAAGATTTTCATAAAATCATTCCCACTTAAAAAATGATAATATTTATTTTTATTACTTTGTTCTCATCTTGAATAATATCAATAGCTTCGTCGAGACTGTCTGTTTCATATATAACTGGCATCTAGAATCAGTATGGTTTTACTTTATAGAATTTATAGATTAATTTTGTTTTTTTTATTAAAAATTCAATATATACAAGAAAAATTCCTTTTTTCTGTGATAATTGTGACTAATTCTAAAATTCATTTATAGACAATATGAATTAGTCGATTATCTTTTCCATTGTATATTCTTTCAATCATTTCATACTAAAATAAACAATAACAGAACAAAGAAAAATGAAAATTAACTTTTTTTTCTCTTTTGAAATCATATGAAACTCTTCTTGTATATATGTATATATTATGTTGTAAATCATCAAAAAAATAAATAAAATATTATTTTTAAATGCCATCTGAAAACAACTAATTTATTTTTTTTTTCAGATTATTTAATATAACGTTCTTTTTTCTTTTTCAAATTACGATTATTAATAACATTTAAGGAAGTAAATAGGTTGACAAATGTCATAAGATTTTATAAGAAAAAGAAACACACACGCGGAAGAAATAGAAAGAAGAAGATAACAACAACAACAACAACAACAACGAAAAAAACAAAAGTGCAATAGCCAACAGCCAAAAAATAGAAACAAATGTATGTATGTATGAATTAGCACCAATAGTGAATTATTTAGGGGAAAGGAAAGAAAATGAAATGAAACGGCCTGTTTGAACAACACTGTTCTTCCATGAGGAGAGTATTTACGTGTATATCTACAACTGTTCGAAGAGGATAAAATCCTCCTCTATTACACACTCATATAGGTATTTCTATATACACAGAAAGAAGAAAAAAAAACTATACACGCACATGTATATATAACAGGCCATTGTCTTTCTTCATATAAATATTATTGTTAAAATGAATAGGAAATATTCTATTCAATAACACATAAAATAATAAAATAAAAACAGACCATAGAGAGGAATGCTACAATAATTAATGTATCATTTGCATAGATTCTTATTCTTTTTTTTTTCTTAAAAGGATATATGTGTAAAAAATAGACATAACCAAAAAAAGGAAAACCAAACAACGTACATACACATGTAGATAAGATAAAAATAAACCTGCTTAAGAAATTGTTGTTTAAAATTAAGACAAAAACGACAAGAAGAAAGACCAACGGCACTGTATGACCAAGAACAAGAACAAAAAGAAAAAGAAAAAGAAAAAAAATGCATCACACACAAGAAAAAAAAAAACGAATTTCTCTAAACAATCGCTCGTCGATGATGAACGTCTTGCAATGCAGGTATTACATCATCAACTGATGCAAGACGTTCAAATATTGGGATAAGTGTGAGCAATTCTGTATCATGCATATCATCAAACCAACTAGTTACAGGGACCTTATTAAAAGAAAAAAAAAATCATTTCTCTTGTAATATAATATATATATTTTTTTAACATACGGCATTATCTTGATGAAATAAATAGGATAATGGTGAATTATCAATAATGATTACTTTTCGAATATCTCGTCCTAATCGACTAAGATCTTTTATATAATTTCCTAAAAGAAATATTTTTTTTTTCAACTGTCTTTTTTTAAAATCATATTTACCATTATAATATGTACAAGATTCACGAAAGAGTCTTGAATGAAATATATGATTTGGATCAAGTAAATCAGCTACAGGATCAGCATACTTAAAAATAATAACAAAGAAAATATATTAAAATATTTTAATAAATATAAAATACTTTTGATAAACTAGCTGTAAATAAAACACATTCATATAATTCACCAACACGACGTAAAAATTCATCAACATGAGGTCTTTTTGTAACATAAATCTAAAACAATAAATTAAATACAAAAATTTTTTGTAATGAAAAATAAAGAATAATAATTGCTAAGAAAATGAATATAAATTAGACTTACTTGATGTACTTGACCATCAATTTCAACGGGAACCATAAAATCTGCATTTGGTACAGGTCGAAATACTGAATGTACGAGTGTTTCATCAAGATCAATTACTAAACATATTTTTGCTCTTTCAGTATCACGTAATGTTGGTAATAAAAATTTTTCAGTTGACTAAATATAAAAAAAAAAATTAATAATAAATTAATAGATTAAAAATAATTTCATGTTAGATTTTTGTAAGAAGATTTAATGAAAAATTTTTTAGTTATCCATATCACCTTATTATGTGTGTATATATATATAAATATATGTATACCTCTAACTGTAGGCTTATCTCAGAATTTAATGCAACACGCTGTAAGAATATAAAATAATAAAGAAACTTTTATTATTTTCTTTTTTTTTTCAATTCACCTCATGATCTGCAGAACTGTCAATTGGTGGGGAATATGTTGTTCTTGTTGATCGACGTCGACAAGGTCTACCCAAGCAACAGAGTAATAATGATACAATACGGTGTTTTCCACTTGAGCGATCTAAGAAAAAATAAAAAAGAATTATTTAACTATTTTTTTATTTGCTTGTTTGTTTTTCTTAACTATTTTTTGTTCCATTTGCTGTTTGAGAAGATCCACTAGTAACAACAGTAGTTGTTGTCGTTGTCAATGGTATTTGTCGATTATTACTATCATCTTTTGATACTTGAGTTATAATAGATGATAAATCTAATTGTTTTGGTGTTTTATTCATTGTAAAAAGTAATTTTGGCAAAAAAAAAGAAGATTTTGTAAAATAATAAATAATAGTATGAAATATAGTATTTTATTAAAACGAGCTAACCATTGCTCGTCGGATGATCGAATAAAATTGAGCCAAACGACATGAGCGCTTGGAGAAATGATAAACGACAGCGATTGTGAAAAGACACACTCCTGTCGTCGTCACAATCTATAAGAATCAAAAACTCTTAATAGCTATTAAGAAACAAGAGTAGATAGGATTTCATTTATTAGATACGCAGATATTATGTACAAGCACAGGATGCTTTCACATGCTTGTAATAGTAGCCATTACCAATTTTCATATACCTTTATTATTTTAATTGAGGAATTTGATACTATTAACGACCTCTATTGTTTTTAAAATAAAAAAAATTATTATTAATAATTGAATTATTAATTATTTATCATTTTTTAATTAGAATTATTTGATTTTGTAAGATTTTAAAATAATTTTATTAATCGATCAGATGATTAAAATGAGTCATTTATTTGTTTGTTTCTTTCTCTCTCTCTCTCTCGCTGCCCTTTTTGATTGTCAGGCGGGTTTCCCTTGAGCTTATTCATATCAGTTTATAAATCGTTAATATATATTCTATACCATCATATATCTATTATACACATACTAGAAAATATACTTCGAACGAACGTAGATCGTTTCATATCGAACTTCTTTTACAAAATGATGAAGATGTATGTCCTTCATTTAAGGTTATGGACGAATCTAGTAAACTCTCGATGATTTTATTTTCTATATTTATAAAAAGAAATACTGTATTTATTTGCTGTTTTAATCCATCTTTATTATAAGCAAATATTAATTTTTCTAGATCGATTGTATTATCTTTTTTTTTCTTCTTATTTCATTTTTTCAAACGATAAATGACTAATGCGAAAAAAGAACTTAATGTTGCGTGTAATTATTTATTACGATTAATGAAAGCACATGTAGAATTATCACGTGAACAAATAAATCTTTTTAAACGTGTATTTCATGAAATATTATCGAAACGATTTGTTGATCATTGGTTTCCAGGTAATTATAATAATGGAATACAGTTTGAAATAATATTTATTTATTTTATTTAGCTACACCACATCGTGGTAGTGCATATCGATGTTTACAAACAAAACATTGGAAAGATCCCGTGCTAAAATCTATTGCGGAACGTTCTTGTTTACCACTTCATCGTTATCTACCGGCCATATTCACTGTGTGGATTGGTAAATATTCTAATATATTTTTTTTGTCATAAGAAAATATTCTTCTAAGTTAAAATACGAAAGATTTTCTTTGAATGATACAAATCAGATTATTCACCTAAAATTTTTTACTCTTGAATTTTTATAGATCCAGGTGAGGTAGCCGTTTGCTTTGGTGATGAAGGTACATGGTGTCCATTATATAAACATGATACTGACGGTCATATACATCAAGAATATAGTGATGGAGAAGAAACAGCTTCATCATTATCATCTGATGATGATTTACATAGTTTAACACAAAATGTTAAAACATTAAATGTAAATGATACACATATTCCAACAAAACAAAATATAGATTCAAATACTAGTCGTTCATCATCATCATTAGCAAGTAGTAGTCGTGCATCAAGTCCTTTTTTTAATACAATACCAACAAATATGAATACACAAATACAGTCGATGAATGATTATAATTATTCAGGTTATTTGAAGTTTTTTTTTTTATTTTTTCTTAAATAAAAAAAAAAAAACTTTTTTTCTTTTAAATTAGGATCAAATTTTTATACTTATCAATCTGTATCAAACGATTGGAATGAACAACAAAATCATATATGGTTACAACAACCAACAATGTCAGATTCATTTTTATTGTATAATCAGAGAGAAAATTTTTGAAAATAAAAAATCATTCATATTGTCTATATGTTGTCATTACATTTTTTTTTGTCTAGAATATTTATTTCAAACATGTGTCCATATATTCATCAGATCTGAGAAAACATTCTCTTTTATATATATAATATATATATATTGTATGACTGTTGTATCATTTCATCCATGTTTTTTTTCTTTCTTTTTTTTCCTTATTGTTCCATTTATCTATTAAAAGAAAAAATCCAAGAATTTATCTTGTTTTTGTGAATAATATTGTTGAAAAATTCAGATCATGATAAATGCATAAGCGTTTGTCAGTTATTGCATAAGTGATGAGTCATTGGAGAAGAACGAACGAGAAAATATGCGAAGTATACGATGACATCACTAGGTTAAAAACAATGTACTTACGCAAGATTTTAACTATAAATTAATATTTTTTCTCTAGATTTCTTTATTTCTCAATAACTTACTTTAGTTATAATTATGCCTCAAGGAACAAGTGACGTTCCATCGTCAACTGCCGTTATGACTCCATCATCAATGGCATGTCCATGGAAAAAAACTGAAACAGTAGCAACATCAACATCATTTCGAGAACTTATGGATAGTGATTTAGCAGCTAAATTACAAAAAGAAGAAGATGAAAAATATGCTCATCAAACGAGGTATATAAATCTAAATAAATTATTTAAAATTTCTTTTATTTACTTTCTTCATAGTGGTTATTTAAAAACACCAATTGAAACTGAAATATCTGTATCAACTGAACATGATGATGATAACGATGATGATGATCATCATCAAATTGAACCTTCTTCATTAGAAACAGATGATAATGATTATTTATTAGCTTTAATGCTTCAACATGAATATACTAATGAATTTAATGGAATGATGAAAAAATATGAATCAACTGTTAATCGTAATAGTAAAGGTATATATATATATATATATAAATTTTTCTAAATAAATTTATTTAAAATTCATATAGTTAAAGTTTCAATGAAAAATTTTATGTTATTACCTGCATCAAAATCTAATCAATTAGATGAACAAGATTACGTTGAAGAATCTCAAGAAACATTTAGTGATTGTGAACGTGGTAATTTTTGTTTTAAATTTAAAATTAATTAATATTCTATTTTATTTTTTAAATAAAGATCAACCAATGCCATCATTTAATCGTCGAGGTACAAGTGGTAAAGGTGCAACATTAGTAACAAAACATAATGCAGAATTATGTGGTAAACGTAATGTATCACGTGTTATGAATACATTTCCACCTGAATTTGATACGGGAAATGTTTTAAATAATATGCAATTATCAAATCGTGTTTATAATCAACTTAAATTACATTCATATGCTGAAGAAAAACGTATGAATCGTTTACATGATAAAGTTGAAAAAGCTACAGCTGTAAGTTTAATTATCAAAATAAAAAACAAATTTATTGTTATTTTTTTTTTGATTTAATAGAATTTAGCATTTGATCCTAAAACACGTATTATTTTATATAAATCATTAAATTCATGTGTACTTGATGAAATTGGTTCAATTATTGCAACAGGTAAAGAATCAATTGTTGTATATGGTAAAGGTGGTCAAACAGAACAACATGAAATGCCACCTGAAGTAGCAATTAAAGTATGAAGAGGAAAAAAAAAATTTTTAATATTATTAATTATTATTTTTTGATTTAAATAGATATTTAAAACAACATTAAATGAATTTCATACACGAGAAAAATATTTACGAGAAGATTATCGATTTAGAAATCGTTATAAAAGTCTTAATCCAAGAAAAATTGTTAAATTATGGGCAGAAAAAGTAAAAAAAAAACAAAATATTTTATTTTAATAGATAAAATAAAACAAATTATTTTCTTATTTTAAAGGAAATGTTTAATTTACAACGTCTTCAACGTGCTGGAATTCCTTGTCCAACTCCTGTTTTACTTAAAAAACATGTTTTATTTCTTTCATTTATCGGTAAAGATACAGTACCAGCACAACGTCTTCGAGATGTAAATCTTTCACCAGAAGAACTTAGTAATGCATATCAACAATGTTTAAATGTAAGATTTTATTTTGTTATTTATTTGTATAACTATGTCTATTAAATTCAATAAAAACTTACGCCTTTTCTTTTTTTTTTTTGTAGCTACTCAAACGAATATATAATGAATGTAAATTAATCCATGCTGATTTTAGTGAATATAATTTATTATGGTTTGAAGATACAGTATATGTAATAGATGTAGCTCAATCCGTTGAACCTTATCATCCAAATGCATATACATATTTACTTCGTGATTGTACAAATGTTTCAACATATTTTGGTCGACGTTCTCTTAATGAAAATGTTTTATCACCTGAAGAAACATTTAATTATGTAACTGGTTTAGCATTTGAAAAACGTGGAGAAGAATTTCTTAATGAAATTCAAGCATATGAAAAAAATATTCGTTTACAAAGTGAAGCAGTAAAAGAAAAAGAAAATTTTTCGTTTGATTATTTCTTTAATCAAACTAAAAATTTAAATGATGATGATAATTCTTCATCAGATGATGATGATGATGATGAAGATGGTGACGATGAAAATTATGTAGATTTAACAAGTGGTGATGAATATATAACAAAAACTTCACTATCAAAGGCAAATAAATCACCAGTACGAAAGACAAGAGTTTCGAAACGTTCAACTTGATTTTGCTTTTTTTTTGTGTGTGTGTTTCGGTTAAGGTCGTATACATAGTTTTTTTTTATGCTATTGTTAATCTATTATTACGAATAAAGCAATAGACGTATGAATACATACATGTTTTTTCAAGATTAATTGAATAGGTGAAACAAGAAAAACAATTGATCACGAGTGAATTTATTTGTTATATATAGATATATAGAGAAAGAATCAAATGTTTTATTTTTCTTATTTTAAATTTTTCCTATAATTAACTGATGATTTGATTATTTAATACATTTTATTTTTATTGGATATATAAAACTATTATAAAAAGAAAATTTGTAGAGTCTTATCTTGAAACAAACAAGTAATAGTATTGGTCCATCATAATCACGAATGATAGTTATCAAAATATATCCACACATACACATACACTGGAGGAAGGTTAAATTGCTATTACAATTCGATAAATACGAAATTTAAAACAAATAATTCTATGTAGTAAAATTTAAAATTTTTATTTTTTTAGATTATTAAATTTTATTTTTGACTATAAAATGTCGGATCAAGCATCATCAACTGATACATCAAGTTCGACTGAGCTTAAAGCTGGTCATGCACCAGCAAGTATGAATTAAATAATTTCGATTTTATTTTTTTTAAATTTATACTTTTTTATGTAAATAGCTAAAGTAGGTGGTATGCGTGTAGGTGCACCACGACCACGACATACATCACATGGTGAAGATAAAGCTGCTACTGGTAATACTGAAGGTGGTGAAGAAACGTCAGGTGATGATAAAACTGAAAGTGGTACTAAAGAAGGACAAGCTGGTGCTAGCACTGAAACGACTGCTGAAGGTGCTGAAGGAGAAGAGGATGCAGGGTAAAGATATAAATTAATTAAAGAATATTATTAATATTTGTTTTTATAGAGCTGTTGCTAATCGTGCAGCTGGTGAAATGGTTGCAGGAACATTTGTACCGGTATGTAAAGATTTGATAATTAAAAAAATTTCTTTTTTCGATTAATTTATTTACAAGTTTTTATATACAGAATTTTTAACAGTTATCATTTTGAGAATAATATATTGGCTCAACTTATGTTCATGGTATTTTCTGGAAAAATCAGTGTGTGAATAATAAGTGTGCTTGGCAGAGCCCATAAGGATCGAAACCAAATTAAGGAACGATGTTAAAGCTTAGACTTTATTAATTAAAATTTGTTGGACTTGGAATTGGATAATTAAATTTTTTTTTGGATTTCGATCGAATTGATTAACCTTTTGCAGGACTATACTCTGAAAAGTCTTTATGAAATTTTTAATTGGAATTGAATAATCCTTCTGAAGATACGTCAAAATTGTTTTTATAAGTAAATTTAACGGAACAGAATCTGATAGGCTCTAGACATTACTCTAAAATTAAAAACTAATCATAACTAGATTCGTATAAAATCAGCATCAAAATTACTAGAGAATATATGGAAGATATATTCGGCAATGAATACAAATAATTGAGAAAAGTATCTCATATCTTCGATACCATTATAGAATTTGTTTTAAAAATATGAAGAATACAATTTGTGTTCATCGACAGAATCTAATACTTACAGATATTGATTATATTAAATTCTGACGAATACATAAGATTTTACCTATCATCAAGAAAGAGATTATATTTAAATTTAACTTCAAATAAGAATATATTACATTCAATCTAATAGTTAATTAATTTACTTATTTAGATTCATAAGGCATTTCCAACAGAAGCTGTAAAACATATTCATGATAAACCTGGTACACATCCAAAAAATGAGGCTCATGCTTATTCAAAGCATGATGATCAAAGACATATTAATCAACCACGAAAACAATAAATATTTATTCGTGTAATAAATAATAACAACAACAACATCATTAACAACAAAAAAACACAAGTTAAAGATTTTAATTTTTAATTTCATGTTATTTAAAGAGGTGATGGTTTAATTTCTATATTCTTTTTCTTTTTTTTTGTTGTTGTTTAAAAAAAAAA